>VMBQ01006592.1:0-46624 GCA_007657795.1 Dreissena rostriformis | reverse complement strand
ATCCATCACCACCAAGCAGCCAACACCCACTTCATCCATCACCATCAAGCAGCCAACACCCACCACCACCAAACAGCCAACACCCACTTCATCCATCACCACCAAGCAGCCAACACCCACTTCATCCATCACCATCAAGCAGCCAACACCCACGTTATCCATCACCATCAAGCAGTCAACACCCACTTCATCCACCACCACCAAGCAGCAAACACCCACTTCATCCATTATCACCATGCAACCAATACCCACCACCACCAAGCAGCCAACACCCACTTCATCCATCACCACAAACAGCCAACACCCACTTCATCCATCACCAAAAAGCAGCCAACACCCACTTCATACACCTCCACCAAGCAGCCAACACCCACTTCATCCATTACCATCAAGCAGCCAACACCAACTTCATCCACCACCACCAAGCAGCCAATACCAACCACCACCAAGAAGCAAACACCCACTTCATCCATCATCACCAAGCAGCCAACACCCACTTCATCCATCACCAAAAAGCAGCCATCACCCACTTCATCCAGCACCACCAAGCAGCCAACACCCACTTCATCCATCACCATCAAGCAGCCAACACCCACTTCATCCATCACCATCAAGCAGTCAACACCCACTTCATCCACCACCACCAAGCAGCCAACACCAACTTCATCCATCACCATCAAGCTGCCAACACCCACTTCATCCACCACCACCAAGCAGCCAAGCAGCCAACACCACCAAGCAGCAAACACCCACTTCATCCATCACCACCAAGCAGCCAACACCCACTTCATCCATCACCAAAAAGCAGCCAATACCCACTTCATCCATCACCATCAAGCCGCCATCACCCACCACCACCACACCCAATTCAACATCAACAAAGAAAATCACAATCAACAGTAAATGTGCATATGCTAATGAAACTATAATTAAAACTAAGTTAGGCTCCGCAGTAATGGATAACAATAATAAACTGTATGGAGGCGGTTCCGGGGCCATTCTGTTTTCCTGCCAAAGAAGCAGCAGATATACTATTACAAAACATGAGCGTTTCATATGCGCCCCCATATATACCAAGTGGAGGTTCAGTATATTTATACAGTGATTCAGGGAAATCTAATCTTGTGGACGATTGGAAATCTGATGGCTACACTTGGCGACAATATGGTTATAGATCTTTCCCGGTGAACGGCAAACGAATTGAAAAGCGATTTTTTAAAATATCCAACAAAGGCGTCGATGATACCAGATTTATAAAACACGTTTTCAGGTTCGCAAAAACTGACTATAATCAAAAGACGGTAATTATGTATGACGGCAAGAGCGACGCTTATTTGGGACTATCGCACGGAAACCGGAAACGAAATGATCGCGAATACAAACGTGCAAAACCATCCGTTTTGCAGGAAATACGAGAATGTAGTTTAACCGACAAACCAAAGCATTTTAATAGCATGATAAAAACTCAGAAATCACCAGAATCTAATTTGCTGGGCGTAAGCGTGCCGAGAAATGACAAGCAAATTAATAACATAGAACCTTAACTTCGCAAAGAAGCTAAATTATCTCATGATTCACTGTATGGGTTGCATTTGTTGGTTAACCAGCTAGAAAATTACATTCTTAGCATAAAAACTACTCCAAATTTATAAGTCGTAATAGGCAACGCTGGAACATTTGACGAAGTTTACCGATTACTTAGCGTGCGAGACGATTCTGTAGAATTCTACTACGATACTACCTTTAATCTAGGAGAATTTTATGTTTCGACCTTAGTGATTCATCATCCAAAGTTTACAAATAAACCAACACTGTCTATAGCGTTTATGCTTCATGAAAGAAAATTGCAAATATGTCATGAGCAATTTATTTCCATTTTGCGCGAGAAAATGCCTAAACTAGGACAAAGGGCTGTAACTTTTAAAAATGACCGCGAAACAGGAATAATTAATGCCTTCGAACAGCAACTCGAGAATTGCAATTTACTTATCTGTTGGAACCATATTTTGAAAGACATAAAATTTTGGATAAATAAGCATGGGGGTACAACCGATGACAAACGTGTTTATGATATGCAAGTTCGTGAATTACTACATTCTGAATCGGTCGAAACATTTGAACAGAAGTATTTAAGAAGGAAGCAGAAATGGAGTGAATCGTTCGTTACGCATTTTGATCAAAATCTATTGCAACCAATTAAGAAAAATGCGGGTCGATGGATATCACAACCACTAGGAATGTACACTTCTTATTCAGGCGCAACAAATAATGTAGTTGAGAGTTTAAATGCAAAACTAAAACGACTTGTCGAATATAAAGAAAAACTTATAGACGAAATTGTTTTATATTTACATTATCTACAAGGAAATGACTTGTTAGAGATTTTTTGAAAGCGAATGGAGTTTGTTAACAAATTTTCATTACGCAAAACGCGACCCGGAAACAGCAATGTTACCTAAAAACGTCTGTCATCCTGATAAAATGATCAAAATTGTAAATTCCGAATAAGCTGCATTAATTGACTCAAAGGAAAAGTCTGTACAAACGTTCAAAAGCTGTGATGTCACTGATAATCATGACGAAAAAAGTACCAAAACAAACGTTAACAATGCGCTGAAAACCCAGCGTGCCATGGCCATTCAAACCATTAATGATGGCGGCATTCAACTTGTACCGAAAATGGGGGCCTATATCGTTACGGGTAGTAAGGGTCGCAAATATTCGGTCACAATTTTCCCAAAAGAATCATGTTCATGCCCTGCAACAACGCGATGCTATCATATAATTGCCGCTATGCTCTCTATAGGAATCTCTATTATAGAAGACAAAAAAGTATATAATTTAACTCAGCTCAGAAAAAATTGTGAGCCGAAACACATGAGAAAATGTGGTACAAAACGCGGCAGGAAGGGAGATCTTGATAATGTCACTTTTGTAAATGCAGCTCCCGACTCAATTTTAAATAATGTTAACATTCGCCAACCAATTGAAACAACATTAAGCAATCCGAATGCATCCTTTGGTACTAACTTTAATGGCGAGATTGCGAAAAAGAAACTGCGATTTCACGTCTTAACACCCAAGTCCATTCCCAAGTCGCATCCCAATTTACCACAGCCTAGTTCACCACTGTTTGAAAGAAATGACAAACTGAGTTTTGGCAATCAGGAAATAAATAGGTTAAATAAAATCAATGTGTCTCTTGCATTTAATGAAAACGAGTTAGAATGCATTCGCGATTACGACTAATACGCTAATATATGTAATTCGAATGTTCAAACTAAAAACATTTCCGTATCGACGCCTTTGCCGGACAACAAACGTAAATTGAACTTTTGCGAACCAGCAATTGCAAAAATACAGAAAGTTATAAAATCTTCTTTACATTCTGCATTTGATCATGAAAACCATGCGTCCATTTGCGAGGACCGTGTGCAAAATAGCGCAGACAACAACGAATTATTTTCAAAAAGGGCTTTAAATTCAGATCAAATAGAAGCCGCGCATATATTATTACAAATGAAGACACATTTGAATTCGCATATTGATGTAGAAAGTTATTCACATACTGAATCTCATGATAAAATCACTACTACCACAGACAAAGACTGGATAGAATCTTTGAGGCTTAAGATGTCAAACAAAGACGCTTTAATATCAAATGATCAATTATATTCATCTCACATAGAAGCCGCTCATATCTTATTGAGACGCAAGGTAGAGGGTGTAATGAGTGGGCTTCGGGAATCTGAATACGTACCTATGTTGTCTGAAGATAAGTCACTGGCATTTGGAAAAATTAGTGCAACCAGTAACGCAGCCTTCTTGCCAAATTCACCACAACCATAATTACCATTGGGTCGTGTCGATTTTGCATGATAATCACATTTTTCTATTGGACAGCTCAGGTAACGATCGTTCTAAAGACAGATTAATACCACATGGCCTTCAAATACAACTTTCAGCATTACATGGTAAAGACAAAGAATACATTGATATCACAATTCCGACCGTGATGAAACAAAACAATAACGTTGATAATGGAGTTTATGCCATTGCCTTTGCTATCCAGTATTGCCTCACTAAGCAATTGGAATTCGAAATATTTATTGATTCTTCTAAAATGATATCGCACTTGATGCACTGCTTCGAGCAAGAAGAGATATCTCTTTTTCCGGTCACCCAAAAACATTAAGTAAACGTAGTATGCTTCTTGTGAAACGCGAACGAATAAATAAATACTGTTTGTGTAATCTTCCCGAATGCGTTGACAATATGATTCAATGCGACCGATGTCCTTCCTGCTGTCATAGATCGTGTATAAAAATACCATTATATGTGTCAATGAATGATAAAGTTTTTGTTTGCAATAAGTGCAATGTAACTGACTGCTCAACTGACATATCGACCGCCTCCAATTGATCTAATACCGACTAGGTAATTGTCACCATAAACAAACAAAAAACATCATTTTAAAACGACCAAAACAGTCTAGCGCCAGCAAATAAAAATACCAAAAAAATCGCGCGATCTATGTACTTATTCAAAATATAAGTACAATCCTATCACATAGCAGGATTTCGGTGGCCGGTTGCCTTCGGTATATGCCGTACGCCTACTCGCCAGCGTCCTGCAGTATCTATACAGGCTAGTGTACATAACATGTGACTTATAATTTAATAGTTGTGCAATATAACTGTTAATGCATGTCCTTACTAACCTATATGTATCTATATCTATCCAGTAATCGTACCGTTATGCATTTGTACATAAAAAAGATGTTTCAAGTTTTGTCAATATTGTTTCAGTATATTTTTATACTTAATTGTATCGTGACATCAAGTTATACTGAAGTCGTAATTCTGCATACATTTCTTGTTCTGTAAAGTTGTTGAATGTTGGTTTTTCCCTCAATAACGAAGTAATAGCTAGGAGAAATACAAACTTGTTAAAACACTGTCATTTGTAAGACTTGTACTCGCGCGTTTCTGATATGTTTTGCAGTNTTACAAATATTAAGTTCAATAAGAAAAACAACAATGCAGGGAAAGATAACATGTGGTTACCACTGTATTGATGTATTATTGATGTGTTTGTGGAACGTTGCAGTCATAAATTATCAGTCATTGTTATATATTTTCATTGCAGATCTTCACAAATGAACCTGGCAGATCCTGGTGCAACCTTACCTTACCATGTTTACATCTAACCGTCAGTTTGAGCTGTGTGTGGGTGGTAACACGGACTATATACATGTATTGCCCAGTAATTGTCTTGTGATGGACCTTTTTAACATATCAAGTATTTAATTGAAGACTTAAGAGGTCAGTTTTCATCAATTTAAAAATACAGTTTTATTTATAAGGGTGAATATGTGGTTATAATGGCATTGATGTATATCTTGTGTCTGTTTTTTAATCAGCCTTTCATCCATAATTATGAATATTAAGCAGGATAAAGTATTTTAAGGGAATATAATGTAGACATGTTATGTTGTTTCTGCACAAGCATTTGAATACAAGAAATTCTATGTTCACTCAGCACTGTTTACACATTGTCAATGTGTTTATTTATTGTTTTGGCGTTGTCCATCTGTCCTTCCGTCCGGCTGTCCTTCCGGCACTTTTGTGTCCGGAGCCATATCTTGGACCTGCTTTGGCGGATTTCATTGTAACTTGGTATGAGTCTATATATGGATAAGAGGATAATGCAAGCCAAATGGCATTGTACACCATCTGTTTATAACCGAGTTATGGCCCTTTGTATCTTGAAAAAATGTTTTTTTCTGTGACAAAGCCCTAGTTTGGCGGAGGATATCAATTCAACGAATTTGCTTGTTTTAGTTTCCTAATCTGTCTGTCTCTAGCTCCCTGTGAAAAATCTACTTTTTTTACATTGCATCCATTGATTTTAAATGGGGTGTATTATGCACATGGCACACTTTTTTACCAAAACATCATCATCTCTGATGAGTTGTACATACAAGATATCAATTACTTGCTATTGGCTTTCAATTCCTCTTACTTCAACTGCCTGCAATTGCAGATCCGTCTGAGAAATTAAAACAAAACAAGGCTNATTGCTCCGGACACAAAAGTACCGGACGGACGGACGGACGGATGGACGGACGAACAGCCGGACAGCCGGACGGACGGACGGACAACGCCAAAACCGCCTCTGGCGGGGGATAACAATGCTTTTGCTAAAGCTACTTGATCACTATGTTACATGAAGCAAATTCATCTGGTGTGTCTCGCTTGGGTACTGAGCCAGAACAGCAATTTGTTTAACTGGTGTTGAGTGCTGAGCAGTTTGCCAACTTCACAGAGCAAGTTTGTGAGGAACTATGTGGTAATACATATTTTGTTAAGCATAGAATGTTTGCTATTATACAGTCATGTAACTAAGTATCTACCTAGGGATGTGACACTTTAGTTTGAATATACACACAGTGGCATGTAAACATTTAAGTTCACGTACTCAATTTAGTTATTCCCCTCAAAAGGCGGAGGGATATACTGGTGTTGTATGTCTATCCGTCCGTCATATGTATCTGGACTATATCTCAGAAACTACATAATTATAATATATCAACATGAAACTTCATGGGTGTATAACTATCAATGAGGAGAACTGCCATGCACAAGAACCATAACCCTACACTTGTTTAAATAATAGTTATTGTCCTTTTTTGTAGGAGGTAACTTTTCAGGGCTATATCTCAGATACCATACAAGACATTAACATGAAATTCATGGGTGTATCGGTGTCAATGAGAAAAAGTGCCACGCTTGAGAACCATAACCCTTCACTTTCTTAAATAAGAGTTATTTCCCTTTGTTGTTTTTATATGTGGTAATTTTTCCGGGCTATATCTAAGATACGAAACAATATTTCAACATGAAACTTCATGGGTGTGTAGAAATCAATGGGAAGAATGCACAAGAACCATAACCCAACATTTTCTGTAATAAGAGTTATGTCCCTTAGTTGTTTTTGTATGATGTAACTTTTCAGGGTTATATCTCATATATGCCACAATATTTTCAACATGAAACTTCATGGGTATATAGATATCAATGAGGAGAATTGCAAGACATAAAAATAATTACCCTACACTTTTTTTTATACCATATATCAAGGGATTTGCAACCATCCATAAACAAAATTTATTTTGCGGGCGATATCAATTTAACGAAAAATATGATTGTTTGAACTAAAATGAATGTCTTCATGTTTTAAATGACCCAATAAACTATTAATTTAAAATGTAGGATAATTAAACTGAAACAGATTTATAGATACTGCAATTATTATTTTTCAAGGAATTCTGAAACATTTTTGCAGAAATATATGAGACTGTGTTTATTTTTTAAATAGAAAATGCATTATATTAGTAAAACAAATACCCTTTAAGGGTCCGGTAATAATTTTGGTAATTTCCAAGAATGTTGATCAGTTTTGGGGAAAATGTCTCATTAAGGTGTGTAAATCATGACATTAAGGGTCCCTTTTGTGCGTTTTGTGAACTAAAATTTAGTAAGTGCCATGTACTGTCATAGTACATCTTATCACTTGTGTTGATATTAATTGTACTTATCAGCATTCAGATGGTTTTGAATAGGAAAAAAAGGAACACAATTTGTTTGTTTCAATGTTCATCACTATCCTCTATATATTATATATATATATATAAGTGAACAAATCATATATACATGAGCACAATATTGTTCATATTATCTCACTTCTGTCAATAATGCCACATGAGCAGCGGATGTAAATAGCAGATTAGACCAGTACAATAATTTTCTGAACTGTGTAAATGTTATATTTTTATATTTGTACAATACATTTGCATCTTTAAAAAATTATATATTTACATTTGCTGCTTTGTATGTCCCCCAGTCTATACTGGTGGACATATTGTTTTTGCCCTGTCGGTTTGTTTGTTGGTTTGTTTGCACAAACTTTAACATTGGCCATAACTTTTGCAATATTGAAGATAGCAACTTGATATTTGGCATGCATGTGTATCTCATAGGGCTGCACATTTTGAGTGGTGAAAGGTCAAGGTCATCCTTCAAGATGAAAGGTCAAATATATGAGTCAAAATCGCTTAAAGGGGACATTGTGCATTGTGTTTTACAAACACATACCTTGTTATGTTATGTATTTGCCTTGAAATCATCTTATTTTTTATGAAATACGCTGGATTTGTCTTTTCATTTCATCCATGATATCATCATGTTTATTTTTGGCTGCTATATTTTGCGGCCTTATGTACGTGTTAAGCAGTTCAACAATTTACAGCGGCATTTGTGGCGAGGCTTACAGTCATAAGGTAGGTCATTACATGCACTGCATGTTATAAAATCGTATGGCTTTTATTGACAAAATTTGCGAAATCGGTATTAAAGAATAAACATAAAAAGTGTCGCAACTTCGTTCCTACTGTCAATTCAGAGCTCAAATTTCTGATTTTAATTTGTCAGATTTTGCACTTTTATAATGAAGAAGTCATCTCTTGACAAGATGGTGGTGTCCTGATCTCGTGCCAAGCCACAAATGATACTTGTTTTGGTTTCAAGCAATATATAAACGAAGATTTTTTTTAATGTACTGTGTTTTAAATTATGTACTTTGAAAAATGCATTATAAGTCATCAACTATAATAATTTAATGAAAATATAACTTTAATTTTGGTTAATGCAGTAATTGACAGAAATTGTTTAAACGCATACGATGTAGATAACGTTCGCGAACCACAATAGAAACGTTCGTTGAGTTCACGTTTAAACGCGACGGTCACGTTTTAACAGTGGGTATTATTTTGTTGATCTTTCTTCACTTTATCGACCATTTGTCAGTTAACAATATGAACACACGTACACTCAAAGTAAAATGTCTCTAAACATTGAAAGGGGCGAAATCTAAGTCATGTTCGCCAATCGTGTCAGCTGACGCACCCATATAAACAACACACGACAACGATGGATTCGAGTCATGATGAGTCACCCAGATGAAGGTGACGACCTTATGAACAGCGCACGTCGACAAGCTAGAATCTTCAGCCTCCTGAGAGACTATCCCAAAAAGTTAAGCGACGCCAGGAAGCAGATATACCCCAAATTCAAGGAAGCTAGGTCCATGCTAGGATCCAGGAACGTTCATATTCTTTGCCCAGCAGCTCTAAGAGTGAACAAACGAATCGTCGAGGACTTGTTTCCAAAGTTGTACGCAATCCTCAAGGGGCCAATAATATCAAATATCTACGAACGCACCCATAACTTGGTAGCCTCCAGTATTGAAATGCTCCGCCAGTCAGTAAAAACAACGCCCAACAACCAACACGACCCGCTCCTAATATTCCTCCAAGTGACGCCAGCAAACCACACACAAAACTCGCGGACGAAATGTCCGGAAAACAAAAAGTGGACCTAAAAGTCTAAATACAGAATCCCTAAGCTTCCCCGACATTGAGGACTGCGCTTACTTTGCCAATGGAGTCATCCGAATCCCAGAAAACGCGGCTTACCAAACAATGATGGAGAAATGTCTGATGAGGAGGCGAGCACTTGCTTCCCACCACATTCCCCAAACCAGTACAACGTTCCAGGAGCAAACGGAGACAGTCTATTTTCATATAAAAACACAATGGAGACCATGTTCTCTCGTCAAATGCCACTGGCAGTATATTTGTTAGTACAAAACAATTTCTTGAAAAATAACAAAAAACATTCTATTAATATTTGTTAAACCATTTATTCTCATGTACTTGTTGACTCAAGTAATTAAATGGAAGATGATCAACATTAAAACATATCTCTATGTATAACTTTGTAAGTAATCACATTTTTGATAATGTTATCCAGTCTTTAATTGTTTTTGAAGATTATTTAAGCCAAACCACGTCACTTCAGCCAAACACAAACACTACAACGCACACCAGACGACCAGAAGAGCCGGATGCTTCCAAAATACACCACTCCTTAAGTGCGCATAGCTTATGAAACACTCTCAAATTCAAAGGACTGCCAGTCAAATGCATATAGTCCCTTCACCCTGCCCAGAGTGCGATGACGCTAACTGTGCACTCTCCAAGTATCACTTCCCGGACAAACCCGTAACGTGCAATACCTCTGTTCCTGAAAATAAAGGCAAAAACACAAGGCCAATTTTAAAATAAAACCTGTCAATTTTAACAGAAACTATTTAAAGGGAACGTTACATGTATGTGAACTAAGGAAAATATGTATTTACCCAGATTTCTGTGAAAATCGGGCGGGGTGGGGGTGAGCATTTTCGTCAAAGAACAATTATCAATACTGACTCCGATTATATCCTTTCTGAAAATCTTTAAAAGGGTTGCATCACAAAAGAACACGACGTCCTAATTGGGCTAGTGTACATCATCAAGATTCTTTAACTACGATTAACCCACCCATTTCATCATACCATGCGACACAAAAGGTCATGCAGCCCAAATAACCCGACTGCACTGAGCTTGGTGTTTTCTTGTCCGAATAGTTTGCTTTCGACACATACATGCTAAATATTTTAACCATTAGTATAATTTACACGAGCATGATCTCAATATAACGAGAAGCGCATGCGATCCTCAAATAAACGCAGTAGACCAATCCATCGTTCAATATTGGTCGAAATGACAATCATCTTATAATACATGGAAGATTCGGTAAGGATACAAATAGAGGTCGTTCAACATTCAAGGATAATTTTGTTAAAGACTACTTTCTTCGCTCTGTCAAACACTTAAATGCCCACATAGCTTTGAAATCGTTGTCCTTGACCCAGTGACCCTGCTGGCCACTCTTTTTCGTCCTTGAACATCAAACCTGCGAAAGTAATCGAAAATTCTAAATCCTTAACAACACCACCGGCTTCTACTACTACTACTATTACTACTACTGCTGCTACTACTGCTACTGCTGCTGCTCCTTCCACAACAACACAGATTCAACCCTCAATTATACTATCATACCCGAGGAAATTTACAAAATATAATCAAATGTTTAAACGGCAAAAACCATTTATCAAGGCCGACAATATTTAAAACGAATATATTAAAGCCACGAAAACTCTGATGTTGCCAATTTACACAAACATGTCTTAATGCACAGGCTTGTTCACCCGTGAAATTATTGACAAACCCACACAAATATACTGCCAATCCTCGACATTGCATCAAAATAGCAAACGATAGTAGATAGGCACAAATATTAAAAGTTTCATGCGTGTGACAAGGTTTGGTAAAACGTATATTGAATACCATGTGATCTCACGACCCATAGCTATGTGTATGCCTGTTATAATCATGTAACGTGACAGATAGTGTGTGTCGTGGGGGGGGGGGGTTCATCATCAAGACTTTATAAATCATAAGCACAATAAGTTAACTATAATCAGGACTCAATAAAAGAGAAGTGTTTGTTTATTATATTTAAACCCTGTTAGTTGAGGACCGGTCGCTTAATTTTAGTGCAAACCCTGTTAGTTGAGGGCCGCCAGTTTTGACTGATGGTAAACTTTACTGGGGAATATCATTAATCACGATTCATATCCTTCATGTTGGGTGTTTGGCAGAGGGCGATCCGAACCCCTCGATTTAACCTCACGAGGGGTTAAATAATAGTTGCAAGAGTTATGGTTCTTTTGCACTGCACATTCCCTTAATAAGATATATATCTTAAACAACATTTAGGTTGATACATATTTTAGTTTAAAAGATATAGGACACTAACTCTAAAAGTATGGGATCAAGAGTTATGATTCTTATGCACAGCACATTTTCATTAATGATATATATTTACCTAACAAGTTATGTATACACGTCCACACTCATTAAAACTTAAGTTCCTTACCAGGGAACGTTTACGTCCGCGGGGACTAATACATGCAGTCTTTACTTTAGACAAAAGTTGCTAAGGTTTATTACATGTATTTTCGAAACTAAACCATTTTGCGACAGAGAATTACACGATGGTGATAGAACTTGGATACAAATTATTTATAGTTAAACATAGAAGACATTCACAGGTAAAATTCATAATGGAATAAAAAAAACAACTTAGAATGAAAATATATGTCATAATTTTGCAAGTAATGTTAATCTATCGGGGATATATTTTTTATCAATATGATGTAATATTTTCATGTATACACGGTATTTTGAACGTTTTCTAGTTTTGTCATACTTCTTCGTTCGGTTTAGGGTGGCGTTCAAAATGAAATATGTAAATTGCATATTACTGTCAGGGTATTTATCTTACAAAGACGAGTTGTATTCCCACGATCACTAGATTCATATAATTTGTGACGAAAACCAAACGTTTCATAACCATAATTTTCGGTAAATTTGTGGTTATAAAACTTGAATGGCTCAAAACACATCACTTTACGACATGTTTATTAGTTTCTGGATAGATGGATTTGTGACAAGGGAGGATATAATAATTTGTGCAGTGGAGCTCAAGTGTTTAACAACCTTTTAGGCGCTGTGCATATCAATAAAATTATGATAACATCTTAAAATGTCACATTTTGAATAAAAGAGTCACGTATAATTGAGCACGTATATTTAAAAGCTTATAGGAATGATACAAACGTTTCTATATTATTCAGTTTAAAATCAGCGGTATTTTACGATACTTATTAGCTCAGGTGATATATATTGTATATAATTAAACAATACTGTCGACAAGAAAAGTCAATTGAGTCGCGTTCTGGGAAAACTGGGCATAATGCAAGTGCGTAAAGTGTCGTCCCAGATTAGCATGTGCAGTCCGCAAAGGCTAATCAGGGACGACACTTTCCGCCTAAATTAGATTTTTGCTAAGAAGAGACTTCATTTAAACGAAAAATGACATAAAAGCGGAAAGTATCATCCCTGATTAGCATGTCCGGACTGTACAGGCTAAATAGGGACGACACTTTACGCACATGCATTATGCCCATTTTTCTCATAAAAAAACACACTTTAATAACCCTTGTTGAATATACTTACATCAGCCGATACCATGACTTGCATCTCAAGGAAAAGCATTTGATGTATGACGACGCGATTATCGGAGATGTTAAATACAGTTTTATTAGCATTTAATGTATGACGACGCGATTATCGGAGATGTTAAATACAGTTTTATTAGCACAAATCACCTCAATTTAACTGATTTGTCTTTGATGGGAGGTGTTATGGGATGATTTTTTATTTTAACTGTCTGTTTTCTCGTGCTCAGGTGTTAAATTGCCCGGTAGGCGCACTGCGCATCATTTAAACAGACTTGTATTGCTTAATTTCGTGAAAAAAAATAAAGCATGTCTAGACAAACAAACAAGTTATTTCATCGTGATAAGTTAATGAATTTTGTGTTTAAAGGTGCATATATGATATCCCCACAGATCCGTTTAAATAGTGTCTTGTAGCAATGTGGATAAGTTTTTGAATACAACGAGCATGGTTACCATTACTTATAACACAACACGTGGCTTACAGAATTAAACTATTTTACTATCGAAAAATATTTCAATGTGTTATTATGTTAATAAATGTATTTAATAACATATCTATAATATGTATCATAATCTATTTTTTTTTATAAATATTAGAAACAAATAATGCCTAGAAAATGTTGACCTCACTTGGATTCGAACTGGTGACCTTTTGGAACATATTTTACGTAATTTAGGCTTAAAAACCGTATGAGAGAATGTATCCTTAAACAGTCATCCATGAGTTAATCAGTGACATTAACGAAACCAGAATATGGTAATCCATTGTTACATGGATGTCTTAACTATTAAGTGACACAGATGTGGCAAAGCATGTTTTGTTTGAATTCATGTCGGTTTTGGTCATGAGACGTGGCATTGAAAACTGTAAACGAAAGAAAATTCTTTTGAATAGCACATTAAACAAACATAAATGGCCACAACCAGGTTATTCGAATGATATTAGCAGACTTTCAGGTATTGCACCACAACATCGCAATATTTTCTCTGAAGAACTTAATGTTGCGAAATCTATTGAAATACCGAGTTAACTATATGGTTTCCAGTTTCATTACAATCGTGCTGCACAGTACATCACCCACGAACGCGTTCTATTGCTTGAGTACAAAGCCCGGGATTTATAATTGGGAGCAATAAAACGCATAATTTAACGAACGATTTATCTGTAATCACCAGGTCTATTATCGAATCCCGTGTATTTATAGTGTATGCATCAACAGTTCACGTTTTGCAGCGATTTAACGACACTATAACATACTCGTTTTACATAATGTCACGTCATTTTTAAACAATAAAAGTGGGCGTTTTGAAACACTACGTTTTGCAAGAAAGATTATATATTTGAGATATGAAAGCATGTGCATTTAACATCATTTTAACAGCAATTTCATTTTGTATTTATGTATCTAATATGCATTTGATGTTCATGCCATTAGGAATTAAGTATTTGAGACTTTAAATGATAATTACATTCGTTTCAAGTAACCGAATTGATAGCGACAAATTACCTTTTTGGAAATTGCAATATCATCATCATCATCAATCCCTTGGCCGGTTTGGCCGTTGGGAGAGATGAGAGACAAAACATAAATCCTCCTCCATTCAGGTATGTTGTGTGCTGCTGAGAGTAATTCATCCATGGGAAGGGATGTCCACTCTTTTACATTGTCCATCCAGCTTTTATTCTGACGGCCTCCACGTCCACCTCCCTCTAGCGTGCCCTGGAGAACAGTCTTGCACAGAGAGTCGTGTCTGGTGACGTATCCAATCCAAGCCAGATTTCGTCGTTTGACGGTCGCCAGTAGGGCTCTTGTGGACCAACAAGTGTTGCAGTCATGTTTCGGACGTACTCTTTGGTCTTGTGCTCCGTGTAAAAGATGTGGAGCAGTTTTCGGAGACATTTATGTTCAAATGCCTGTTTCATGGGCTCTGTGTCCGCGTATAGCGTCCAGGTCTCGCAGCCGTAGAGTAGGATGGAGACTACGAGGGACTTGAAGAGCCTGAACTTGGTGGGGAAGCCGGTGGAACTGCTTGTCCACAACCTGCTCAGTCTGGCCATCGCTGCGGTCACCATGTCAATTCTTATGCGATACTTGTACCATCCTTGGACATGGTTGCGCCAAAGTAATTGAAGCTGGTCAATAGTTCTAGCTTCTTGCAGTTCATGATGATGTCTGCAATAGTGTTGGCCGTGCTGTTTACCATGATCTTCGATTTCTCCGTGCTGAACTGCATCCCGTATGCCCCTGCTCTTTCATAGAGTCTGTTGGTGAGATCTTGAAGTTCACTGCTAGTGCCACCCATTTGGTCAATGTCATCAGTGAATCTCAAGTTGGAGATGGGTCTTCCACCGATGGAGATAGAGGTGTGGTGGTCATGGAAAGTCTCCTGCATTATCTTCTCAAGGAAAAGGTTGAACAGTACGGGATTGAGCAGACATCCCTGACGGACGCCAACTGCTTTTCCGAAGGATTCCCCCTGCTGTCCGTTTAGAAGTATTACGCTGCTGGTGTTTTTGTAGAGTTCTTTAATGACTTTCACCAGCCCTTCGTCAATGTTGAATCCTCTCATAACATGCCATAGGCCATCATGCCACTCGCGGTCGAAAGCTTTCTTAAAGTCAATAAAGTTGTGGAAGAGTTCACGTTGGTGTTGCAGGTGTTTCTCAATGAATATTCTGCAGTTAAAATTATGTTCCACTGTTTTTCCGCCCAGCTCTGAATCCAGCCTGCTCTTCGACCAGCAATTCCTCGACCTTACTGTTCAATCGATTAAGGATGATGCATAGCATGACTTTGCTGGGATGACTGATGAGGTTAATGATGCGGTAATTCTCGCACTACTTGAGATTTCCATTTTTCGGTAGGGGTATGACCACTGACTGGGTCTACTCCATGGGCCACTTCTTCTCCTCCCAGATCTTTTGGCATAGTGCCGTCATTGCTGCAGACGATGCCGCTCCTCTGTGCTTAATGAGCTCGGAAGGGATGTTGTCCATTCCCGGTATTTTTTCCTGCGTTAAGACTACGCACTGCCTCCTCCACCTCTGCCCTAAGTATGGACTTTCGTCGTCCGCTTCTGTTCTTGGATCAATCTGAAGGAGACTTAAGTCTGGTTGAAGCGGTTAGTTGTAGATGTCACTGCAGTATTCAGTCCATCTGTTAAGGACTGCGGCACTCTCGGTAAGGAGATTCTCGTCAGCGTCTTATAATAAACTGGCCTTGGGCTGACTGGTCTTCGTGAGGGTCTTGAGGGTGTTGCAGGTCTTATTACTGCTGCCTTCGGTCATCTCTTTGTCGATGATGGTACATTGTTCCTCAATCCATTCTTCCTTGGCCCCTTTCATCTTCTTTCTGACCTCCCTGTTCGCTTCCTGGTAATTTGCCCTAGAGTCTAGACTTGTGTACTTCTCATGTCTCAGCTCTCTACTTTTGTCCCATAGGTCCATGATTGAGGTCGTCACCCATGGATTTTTTTACCTTCTCTCGTTCCTAAGCACTTCTTCGGCCGATGACAGTGGGACATCCTTGATGTTGTTGTTGATGGTGTCGATGTCACTGTCTAAGATTTAAAGGGCTGCACACTTGTCAACTATCTGTGCTTGAAAAACCTCTGCTATCATTGTATATTTCAAGTACTCCAAGGCAAATCTAACTCAAGAGTTCTTCGTGATGCGCTTGCTCTATAACTTTAGCTTGATGGTGGCGTGCACTAAGTCATGGTCACTGCTGATGTCTGCGCCAGGAAACGTTCTTATGTTCGCCTTGTTGATGCTGGACTTGAACCGTTGCGGCACCAGTATGAAATCGATTTGGTTGTGTACAGGGTGAGTTGGTCGCTTCTGGTGAACTCAAGAATTCTCAAACCTCTGTCGTTGGTCTCTCCTAGGTCAAATCCAACTACTGTCCCTGACCAATCTTGGTGTGCGTCTGGTCCAACCTTGGCGTTTCAGTCACCTTGGACAATGAGGATGTTTTTTTCTTGGGGACTTTGACTATGATGCGCTCTAATTCTTCATAGAATTGTTTAATCACCTCGTCTTTGTAGTCAGCTGTTGGTGCGTATACCTGGATGATGTTGTAAGATTTCGCTGATATAAGAATGGAAATAAGTCTGCTGTGCAACTGATGACGCTGTTCACTACTTCCTTTAGAAAGATAAAAAGCAACTCAATGGCGATGTATAGAATCCTCACCGCTGAATTCATATATTTTGCCCTTCGTCTGTTGATGTTTTTGCCGAATCCTAGCCACCTTATCTCGGCTAGTCAGTCCATATAAACGGACTCCAAAGCCTATGATAATTTTTGCTTTGACGGCTCTGGGAGTCCATATGCACCCCTTCATAAACATGGGTGCAGTTCAGCGCACGGAATCCGTGCGCTTCACTAAACAGACGTCGTTCGAGACATACTGAGAAAAATAATGAATAAACTTCATAAACATGTTAAATTTACCTGAATGGCAACCCACAAATGTTATCCTGTGCATGCACCCTGAAAAACACGACGATGTTTCAACACACTATCCACGTTGACATTTTTATGTTTTGAAATTTGAAACAGTATACTTTGTGACGAATATTTTACACCGTCATGGACTTAGGCTACATCACATAACCCGATGTGCAAAATATTGGTGTACCGCGACCTAAACGACAACGACACTTTTAAGTCGTCAACAAAATAACAGTTTCCAATATGGTGGATAGAGCGTACGAAAGAAGAACGAAGTCAATAAAAAGTAATTATTTCTTGCTCAAATGGTACAATTTGGATGAGTTTGTGGTTTACTTGTTACAGGTAAACTTTGATAAGTTATTTCAGTTTCAGTGTTCCTTAACCCTTGCATTGTTGATAACATTTTGCACCCATGGACATTAGACCACGCATTGCAACTCTCAGCAACCCATTGGGTTATAAAGCTGAGAGTTGAATTATTGTAACTAGCCGGCTAGTCTGATGATGTCCCAGCGGTAGCTCTTCAGCTCGTGCGTCAGTTCATGAATCTTGCAACACGCAATGGGTTTTCTTACGTTCCTTGTTCCTATGGTTGTTCCAATTGTCGCCAACTTGATCGATGGTTTAGGTCCAGTAGCTAACTGGTCGCATCCACCCAAAAGACTGGCGGTGGAGTGCGCGGTCGTTGTTATTCCGGGACCCGACCGATCCGGTTTTGTATTCTGTTGTTTTGTCCTTGTCATTTCCTGCCATTAAGGCAATCTTGCCATTGCCCGTCTCCTCTCCAAGAATGTGCAACTGGTCGTACGAAGCGTGCCAGTCCTATCACTTCGTTTTGCCCGCCACAAAAAGCGGGTACCAGGGTATGGTTCGCTTAAATGTATCGAACCAGAAGTGAGAGTTGAGTGTCAGGTGAGAACCAGTTGTGCCTGACTGCCAAATTGTAATATACATGTAACAAGTACAGCCACATTTAAGCATAACAAACCAATAAAGAAATAGTTTGTGGTAGGACAATTTTATTTTGTTGGCAATTATTTATTATAGAAAAGGGGCTCTACGATTTATTTATCATCGTAATTTAAATGTTAAAATTTTGCACACATACATTAATCAATTAAGTTAGAAAAAAATAAATAGACAGGTTTAATCACTTATACATAACATAAGACAGGTAAAGGTGATATATAGGTACCGGTCCCTTCTATGTACAACACAAGTTGTATACACATGCAATGTTTTTTTGCAAATTTAATATAGTCATGGAAGATCGTAATAGATTAACGAGCATGACAGCATGACAGCAAATATAAATCATACGGACTTTACACTTTGTAGCTAATATTACCCTTATTTTATGAACTATTTGAATTATAAATGCACGCTGGCAACAGTTTTGTTACCTTAAACACATCCATCAATCGTTTTTTTTTTTTTAATATTTTGCATTTTAAGATATGCGTATACTACATACAAGGTGAGGTGCATACCTAAGGATGTCCCATACAGAGCACACATGTATCAGATAAATCATTTAGAGGTTCCATCACACATATTGTTGTTTTTATTTCGTATTATTCCCCACACAGAGGTCTACCTAAACCTTTTAATTAAATTAGGCTTAAATTAAATAATAATGTTTGGCGTATCGCAATACAGACTTTTGGAGGTGGGACTGCATCAGTTGAATTATTTTTGGAAGAACAATCCCAACAAGGAAGTCCCAACAAATTTGGGTCGCAATGATTTTTAGTTGGTCGGTCGCGTTACGCCAAACAAACGTTTTGTTAATTTAGGCCTTTTTCAATTTTATTTGACAGTATTTTGTCTGTTTTTTTAAATGCGCATCTTTTGTTCTACGGATTAACGCATACATATTTGTTTAAAGCTATTAATATCTATAAATATAATCAATTGGAAGTTTATTATTCAACATATATTCTTCTAAAGCAAAATCATCTTGTAAGACACCAAGCATAATTAAATCACCTAGACCAATACAATAACATTAGTTATGTTATGTTGTTCAAAGTGGCTTCATTGTCGATAATGTAGGTATACTATATGATTGCTTTGTTAATGAAATACTCCCAAACATTGTCATCACAACAAGTTGTTTCAAAGTTTATGAACACCTAGACGAAATGTCAAGTTCAAACAATATTATCTGGAAGATCAAATTATAGATGTATATTATACAAAATCAAAGACTAAATTTCTTCCAACACATAATTTATAGAACAGTGAATATAGCAACATGAAAACATTTAAGCAAGAAATCTTCGTAAATGTCACAATGCCTTAACCATCGGGAAAACATAATAACAATTGTGGAAGTATGATCTATTTTTACAGAAAATGGTCAAAGGTTTCAAAGGGATTTAGCAACTCATAAACTTTTTCAAATTAATTATAACATTTTTATTGGGGTTGAGAAAAAAAACCTTGTTGTACAGTGTTACTTGCTAACAACAAAATGGTCTAAAAACTGCCGCATAAAGAAGGTTGAACATTGTTGAAACTGGTTTTACAATATCACTATGTAATTTGCAAACAAATATTTTGTTGCACATTTTTTTCTGTCATGTTAGAATGAAACTAATAGATATTTGTTCCGTAAATTGTTGCAGAATATACTACTGTTTTTTGTTAAGATGCTAACAATTTACCACTCAGGCCTATCAAACGTTGTGGTCAATTCGGTTCGCATATTAAATCCCAACTATGGTATATTCTACAATAACCCACAAAGAAATATCTAATATTGTATAAATTCAACAAATTACACATTTTTCTTAGAAGCAAAATGAAGAAAAAGAAGAATTTCAGTTCTGAAATACATAAAACTAAAATTTGTATATTTAACTTTGACTATTGACCACAATTCACACCATTTATAACTTAAATGTCAAAGCACATGTGCTTACCCCTAGAAAAAAGCTGGCTGCATGAGGTATACGTGCTTTTGAATACCATGTATACAATCGAAGACATAAGTAGAATAAACAATCGTTATGAGTCAATAATAGCACATATGATACGGAGTCAATAATAGCACATATGATCAAGCAGAGTGTGTACATGCACATTCAGAGGCTAGCAGCAATTTCACTAGAAATACAATGTGTGAGTACAACCAAATTAGAGATCGAATCTTGAACCTCTGAATTGTGGCCCAGTGCACTAACTACTATGCTATGTCAGACTGACAAAACAATTATTGTTCTTCGCCTGACAACCTTACAATTACGTGCCTCGTAGTTAAAACACACAAGCTTTATCTAGTACATTACTGTAATACTGTTTATTCTGTACCTATTAACAGTATTCAAGTCTATAACAATTTTTTTTCGCTTTTCACAAGTAATCCAGTTATGAATGGTGTTCTTTATTTTGACCGCCGTATTCTGGCCAAAGTTCCTTTCTTAAAGCGATATTGGTTTTGAACAGTTACTTCAGTAGACTACGCTGTTCTTCACTGAGTTGCTGTAGCCTTTCTGAAAAAGTAATCAAGCCATTTTCAATTGCCTATTCTGTTCCATGATGACCAACAACAAGCATCTAAGAAATATAATGAATCATTAAAAAGTTCATCTCAACACTGTTTCAGAAAATGAACCATGATTTAAGGTTAACTTGTGATTTTAAATGCTGCTTGTAATAAATCAAATAAAATGTTGCATTATAAATTACGCAGAATGTGAATTTCTATTGAAAAGAAATATCCGAAGAGCGATCACTTGGCTATTTTCTCAGTTATCTTGAAGACATCTCCAAGACAAATATATGTCTAATATAACAGGATATGATTACTTAGTAGTAACTGTCCACATATTCAGATATATCAATTTATTAAGTTTCATGTTGATATGTCTTACAGTTTTTGAGTTATGAGAAAGATTTAAGTTTTTGCAACATGCAGTGATCACCAGCTGAGATAAAGAGTTAAAGATAGCCAGGAATGCCTATGAAGCTTCTTGACAATGTTAAATTGTGTCAAAGTAGAGTAAGCTTAACTGTTATTTTTATTAACCATTTAAATTACCATTTCAAGTTCTGTGTTTATTGTACATTCATAATGAATATTTAAACAAAAACATTATACTGTGACTTTTAGGAATACCATTTTGGTGTTAAAACAAAGCCTACTTACTGGGTTGACCCGATATGGTCACAGTTGTGAACGGACCAGGTTTTGTCTGTGGCTGTCTGATTGTCAGATGGTCTGTGTCAGAAGATTCAGGATCTGATAGATGTTAATTAAAAAAATCATACTTCTTACACATACTATTTTATAACAAGGATATCATTAGAATTGATGGGCACCAAATGGGTCGTAATGTTGCAATAATGACCAAATTTTATGATAGGAAATCATTGTTGCCAACTGTTACCTTAACCTGGATCTAACACAAGGTCATTACACATATTTTCAATGTAATAATACTATGAAAACCAATTCAGAATAGGTAGCGTCCAAACAAGCTGACTTTAAATAAGTTAGGTATTATATAAGTGAAATGACTTTGAATGACGACTGTCACAGTTTGAGATATGAGGCAATGTCAAAGTCATGACACAGCATCTTATTGTAATAAACAAATGTGTCAAGTTTAAAAAAAAAATCCAACTAAAGATAACAAAGGTATGGCCTGGACACACCAATATGATCATATGAAAATTGCCAAAGTATTGAGTCCCCAATTGTGACCTTGACCTTAAAGCCGGCCGAGTTGATATTTCTCACAACAATTTGGTTTTCTCAACTGACCAGAATTGATCAGTTTTTGTCAGATACATTCTAAAGCTTAACTCTTCCATACTGATTTTCGCAAACATTGTGGCAAAAAAAGCCAAAAGCATAAAAAATACGAAACCTAATCATGTACATAACGGAATCCTCAAGACTATTATTAACCTGTGACGTATGCACGCTTTGGGTGACGTGAGCGCCAATTTCATGTGATTTCCAAATCCGATTTTAAATAACAAAGTTATGGCCCAGACATGAAAACGAGACAGATGGACGGACGAACTTACAACGGGATGACTATATGCTCCCCTGATTGAAATCAGTCTGGAGCATAACAACTAGCCAGCCGTCGCATAAGTTGTTTATAGAGCAGATAATAAAGCCTAAAGAAGAAGACGAAATATACAAAGGTTTTGCTAGCAAATGTTTAAGGTAACCCATTTTTATGAATGGTTCCAAAAAAAAGAACTTATTAATTTGAATACCTTCTACTTCATTCTCTTGATCATAATTTCCATTCTCATCCTCAATTTCCTCGTCGCTGCTTAACTCTGAAGCTGCAAAAGAAATTATGGTGATGAGAAGATGCAACAGTATATATCTATTTTTGAAATGTACGAGAAAACAACAACAGAACTACACAACAGGGCAAATGCAAGACTATTTTTACCTCTTTCACCGCATTTCACTGATATACAGATACGTTATTTACATTACCACTGTTTCTGGGAATACCAGTAGTGCTATATCACTACCATCTTAAGTAAGCATATACCCGACATAAGTACATGATTTTCTGTATTAAATGGGACTCGAACACACAGCACCCAGAGACCCTGGTTAACAAACACGGTGCTGTAAGATATTTCCAATGTATAAGGATTGACATCTGGAAATGTTAAAACACTGTGAGGTACAAGGCACACATCCACACAGTAGAAAGCTTTGTACTCAACTAAACACATACAGACAGAGGTATCCATAGTCTATTAGGTAAAGGTAACACAAATATGAATCAACGGCATGGAGGTAATAATGACCAGAAATGTCTTGACGGTCTGCAAAGCCAGCTCATCAGGCCGAATTATCATGGTCTATGAGCTCATTTAAAATAAGAAGAGTTCCGCGGTCGGAGACATATGCCCCAAAAACAGGGCCTCGATTTTCACACTTATTGTGACAGTGACCTTGACCTTTGACCTAGTGATCCCAATTTCAATAAGGTTCATCTACTGTCCAAGGCCAATGCACATGTGAAGTATCAAGTCAATCGGACAATTCGTTGACGAGTTATTGATCGGAAACGATTTTCACACTTATTGTGACAGTGACCTTGACGTTTGACCTAGTGACCCCAATTTCAATAGGGGTCGTCAACTGTCCAAGGCCAATGCACATGTGAAATATCAAGTCAATCAGTCAATTGGCTGACGAGTAATTAATCGGAAACCATTTTCACACTTATTGTGACAGTGACCTTGACCTTTGACCTTTGACCCCAATTTCAATAGGGGTCATTTACTGTCCAAGGAAATTGCAAATGTGAAGTATCAAGCCAATCGGTCAATTCGTTGAGGAGTTATTAATCGGAAACAATTTTCATACTAATTGTAAGAGTGACCTTTACCTTTGACCTAGTGACCCCAATTTCAATAGGGGTCATCTACTGTCCAAGGCCAATGCCGTGTGAAGTATCAAGCCAATCTGTCAATCCGTTTAAAACATATCGATCGGAAAAAACTGGTCTACCGACAGACACAAGGACCGACCGACAGACCGACCGACCAACCTTCATCCAGCAAAACAATATACCCCCTCTTCTTCCAAGGGGGCATAATAAATAAAAAACTCTCCCGTCAACTGTGACAAAGCATTTCATATTGCCCTTTCATTGTTTTTACCTCTTGCACTGCATTTTACTGATATACAGACACGTTATTTACATTACCACTGCTTTTAGGAATACCAGTAGTGCTATATCACTACCATCTTAAGTAAGCATATACCCTACCTTAGTACATGAGATTCTGTATTCTGTGGGAATCGAACCCACAGCACCCAGAGACCATGGTAAAAAAACACAATGCTGTAAGGTATATGCAATATATAAGGATTGACATCTTGAAATATTAAAACACTGTAAGGTACAAGGCACACATACGCAAACAGTAGAATGCTATGTATTCAACTAAACACATACAGACAGAGGTATCAATAGTGTATTGTAAAGGTAACACAAATATGAATCAAGGACATGGAGGTAATAATGACCTGAAATGTCTTGACGGTCTGCAAAACCAGCTCATCAGGCCGAATTATCATGGTCTATGAGCTCATTTATAATAATCATCAGACACACCTCTGACGCTTTGGCCGTTGGTGCTCATTTTAGAACCAGGAAAGCGTGAAGACATTTTGAGGTACGAGACACACACACAATAGAAACATATTGCATTCAGATAGAGATATTCACCAAAATGTAAAACTTTAAGTAAGTTGGTAAGGGGTGACAAAAAAATCTGCACAATAACCCAAAGAGAGCTGATCTTTTATTATAATACCAGTCTTACCCGTTAAACTTGCCCTTTCTTGTCTGTTCTTGAAACAAGATGTTTGTGTAGATGAGTCCTTTTCCGCAATGTTAGAACTGGAAGGTTCAAAGCCAGCTTCTTCGTCATCATTATTATCTGTAATAAATAAAACACTCTCCCGTCAACTGTGACAAAGCATTTATTATTGGCCTTACATTGTTTTTACCTCTTGCTATGCATTTCACTGATATACAGGCATTCTATTTACATTAGCAATGTCTCTGGGAATACCAGTAGTGCTATATCACTACCATCTTAGGTAAGCATATACACTACATAAGTACATGATTTTCTGTATTCAATGGGACTCGAAGCCACAGCACCCAGAGACCCTGGTTATCAAACACAATGCTGTAAGGTATATGCAATATATAAGGATTGACATCTGGAAATGGTAAAAAGCTGTTAGGTACAAGGCGCGCGCACACACACAGTAGAATGCTATGTATTCAATTGAAAATATACAGGCAGTGGTATCCATAGTCCAATGTAAAGGTAACAAAAATATGAATCAACGACATGAAAAATATGACAAGAAATGTCTTGAATATCAGCCAAGCCGAATTATCATGGCCTATGAGCTCATGTATATTTAATAATCAGACACACCTCTGACGCGTTGGCCGTTTGTGCTCATTTTGGAACCAGGATAGATTGTAGACATTGTTAGGTATGAGGCACACACACACACACACACACACACACCCACACCCCCACGCANACACACACACACAGACACACATACACACACTAGAAACACAGTGCATAAAAAGAGGT
The DNA here is from genome assembly GCA_007657795.1 of Dreissena rostriformis. Lineage (NCBI taxonomy): Eukaryota > Metazoa > Mollusca > Bivalvia > Myida > Dreissenidae > Dreissena > Dreissena rostriformis. The sequence continues at coordinate 21,015 of VMBQ01006592.1, read as the reverse complement.
ACAATGTACGCACCAAAATATAAAACTTTAAGTTAGTTGGTAAGGGGTGACATACATATATCCATAACAGACCAAAGAGAGCCGATCATTTATTAAAATACCAGTCTTACCCCTTAAGCTTGCCCTTTCTTGCTTGTTCTTGAAATCAGATGTGCATGAAGATGAGTCCTTTTCCGCAATGTTAGAACTGGAAATTTCAAAGCCAGCTTCTTTGGCATCATCATTATCTGTAATAAATAAAACAATCTCCCGTCATATGCGACAAATAATTTAATAATGGCCGTTCATTGTTTTTACCTATTGCACTGCATTTCACTGATATACATGCTGGCATATACCCTACATTTTTTCATGATTTTCTGTTTTCAGTGGGACTCGAACACACAACAGCCAGAGACCCTGGTTACCAAACACATTGCTGTAAGCTATATCCAATGTATAAGGATTGACATCTGGAGATGGTAAAACGCTGTGAGGTACAATGCACACACACACACACACACACAGTAGACTAGTATTTACTCAACTGAACACATACAGACAAAGGTATCCATAGTCTATTGTAAAGGAAACAATAATATGAATCAACGATTCCATCAGGCCGAATTATCATCTTGGTATATGAGCTCATTTATAATAATAATCACACACGCCCCTTACGCTTTGGCCTTCGGTGCTGATTTTGGAACCAGGGGAACTTGAAGACATTGTGAGGTACTAGGCACACACACTAAAAACACAGTACATGCAGAGAGTGGTATTCACCAAAATGTAAAACTTTAAGTAAGTTGGTAAGGGCTGACAAACAAATCTCCGTAACAACCCAAAGAGAGCTGATCAATTATTATAATACCGTGTAGATGAGTCCTTTAATGCACTGTTAGAACTGGAAGGTTGAAAGCCAGCTTCTTTGTCATCATCATCATTATCTGTATGAAATAAAGCACTCTCTGTCAACTGTGACAAAGTATTTGTATTGGCCTTTCATTTAGTTTTTATCTCTTGTACTGCATTTTACTGATATACAGACATGCTATTAAAATTAGCACTGTTTCTGGGAAAACCAGTAGTGCTTTATCACCACCATCTTAAGTATACCCAGGCGCTATTTTAGCAACTTTTGTAGATGATAGCAAGATGATAATACATACAAAATATAAAAGCACAGGGGTTTCACTGGGTCAAAAAAAGTTGTCGCCACAAATTTCGTTGCTTGAAACAAGTTTGAGCCAATTGTCGTCCATAATTATATTAACAATAATTTATATTGACACATTTCAGTCAAAACACATCATGGTCACAATGAAGTACATGTAGCATAAACTCCATTCTCATAATAAAAACCATACATGATAATTGTAAATAATAGCAAATATCTATGTAATATCACTTTATTTCAATTTATAAACTAATGTCAGCACTGTTGACAGTTTCATTGGGTCACGAAAATATATGACAATATCAAAATAACTTTACCTGCAGAGTGCTTAATCCTCCTTCCAAACAAGATCTGTATTTGTTGAAAAAACAACTGTCTGCCCCTAATCATATTAAATTTAATCATGATTGAGGACAGACAGTATTTTAAAGTTCAGAAATCAAGTCCAACAAGCAAATTCATGGAATTGATATCCCGCCACATACATTTTGTTTATGGATGGGTGCAAATCAGACAGACTGACTGACGGACGGACAACGCCAATTCTATATCCCTCTGCCTTTGGCTGGGTATAAAAACAATTACGTTTTTCCATGCTGTTGTTTAGCCTCCATTTTGAAATAAAAAAGGGAAAGATTAATTTTGTAATTTGTTATTTGAATGAAAATCAATATGTTGCAACTAATTCAATACCAAAGAATTCAGGAGATTAAAAATTAATAGTGCTGATTTTGATTTCAACTGTGTTTGTTCCCAACCAAGCGAAAAACTGAAGATGTTATGTTTAATATAATCATTCACACTCTCATCTGGAACAAAGGGCAAATTAGTGATCTGATAACAATCAATGCCCTGTACGCAATCTGTTCCAGTAATGTACCATACCAGATTGATTGTGATACAGATTAGCACAGACTACAATTATGGTGTCATTAATGAAATTTGCCACTTTGAAAAAGTTGGCGCTTCTTTCGAAAATGTGTCCACAGTGCGATCGATGATCGGCAGCCAAACCCATACAGCTTTAATCTCTAAATGTAGGCCTTACGGTTAATGCCAAGGAGATTTTAAAAGATTGCATTTTCAGAACCGTCTTGGGGTATCATGACCTACTTATACATATATTTCAAAACCGTCTAAGCTTTTGTGGTAGAGGGTCACCCAGGGGTCATTTCTGTAAAGTGTTATCAAAATTAGTTGAACGGAACAGGAAGAGAAGTCGTCAATAATTAAAGCCATTTTTGACGCACCATGGACGAACAACGGACATCTCGGTATCACAACAGCTCACCATGAGCTAAAAATTTACACAATTGTTTCTATGAATTAGGATAGTACACTATAGTTTTTGGCTGGACTAAAAAAATTAGAATTGCCCATTTGTATTGACCTGTGAATATGAATACATATATATACATATAGAAATGGCAAACAGGATTATTGCCAAATATTACATATTCTATGTGAACTGACCTTTAAATCTATGTATTCATTTTGACAGGTCGATCAAAATGCATATAAAGAGAACTATGGTAGTTAAATATTGCCAAATTTGACCTTAAGACCAGGATTCCTCCCCAATATGACAGATTATGTCTTCTAAACCAGTGTCATCAATATCGTACTCAAATGGTGCATTCCGTGAGTCCGACGATATTGGATTTCGCCATGTCTGAAGGATGTGAAAACAATCTAGTATGGGATAAACATTGTACTTCTGTACAGTGGAAAACTACCTCCCTTTAATGACCTCATATACTTACGCATGCGCACATAAAAAAATGTTTTGTTTACATTCGCTTGTAAATGACGAACCAAGGATGTATCAGTAAATGTTTCATAACATATTTCGTATTATTTAGAAAGTTATTAAATAAAAACCCTGCATTTCGTCCGAGAAATACTCGCTGACCAGTACCCTGTTTATTGCTGTAGGTGTACATGTATGTATCCAAGTTAATAACAGTTGTCCATCATATATTATACTATTCTATTTTATTTTGTAACTAGAATTAACGAAATGTGCATAATTTGTAAGGTTTACTTATTTGTGAAGGCAAATACATGCACAATGCATTTGTCTCTCACATAACAATCTTGAAATATACATGTGTGCTCTAATAATTGAACAGTCTAAATGTGTAACATTTACATCTTCGAACAAGAATATCAGTGAAACTGATGAATGCTCCCCAATGATGCTTTGTCGATATGTGGGTTAAATGTATGGAAAAAGTGTGACCTTGAGAAAATCTATTATTAGCCTCATTGACCTTGACCCCAGTGGCCTCAAACCTCATCAAAAGGTTGAGGTCCATGCAAAGTACCTAAATGCCAAATATGTAAGAGATCGGTAAAGTATTGAAGGCGCTATGAGAAACTGTAACAAAAGTGTGAAGGAAAAAATATATTATTAGCCTCGGTGACCTCGACCCCAGTGGCCTCAAACCTCATCAAAAGGTAGAGGTCCATGCAAGGTACCTACATGCCAAATATATAAGAGATCGGTAAAATATTGAAGGCGCTATGATGATTAAGTTAGAGACAATAGGTTACAGTATACTAAATATTTTTTGTGCGCAATACTATACCCTCTAAAAACATAAACATCATTTATTTGAAGACACAATTCTCTGTAGGGCACTTGCTATGACTTTATTTTAGAATATTATGTGTGTGCATGTGGTAGCGCAAACATTATTGTTAACTAGAAATTGACTGTTTTGCTTGAAGGTTGCACACTACGTCTTTGACAGATGGCGGGAAACCCTCATCCANCTGTATGCATAATTTACAGTGTTCCAGTGTTTTAAGTACAGTATCTTCAGCGAAATACATAGATATAACATTGATTTAAGAATATATGTAATATATCTGCAGATAAAAATGTTAAAATCTGATTATAAACCAAATTCAGTTCCAGAAATGTATGATCCGGACCACTGTTTTTTATCATTAATTTAGCTTATTCACCTGTACTGCAGTACACTCAATACAGGAATAGGATTTTAAAATCCTCAAATCAATTATAATAACCTGTCTATGAGAAATTAGTGTCACCAACACCATGATAATCACTGTGGTCACATAGTTAGTTTTACAACCCTCGTATTTAAGTATTATTACTTGTAAATGCTTAATTTATATAATTCTCCACCCCAATCTATTGTAAAGTCATCTGGGAGCAGTGATCTAATGGTAGGACGCTGGCTTATGGATCAAGAGGTTTTGGGCTCGAATCCTGCCCTGACCACTGGAATTGCCTTGAGCAAGAAATTTATCCCACATCTGCTCCTCTCCACCCAGGTGTATAAATGGGTACCTGTAAGGGAAATAAGCCACTGTGCCGTGTCTAAATACTGCGCCAAGATGTTAACGGACGACTTATGACCGAGTGATCATGGCAAAAATGTAAATGCTATAGAAATGTGGTATAAACAAAATTAATGAGTGGCACTGCAGTTTTTTGCTACAAAAAATTTCTCACTATCTGATCATCATTACTGTAGTCGGAATGCTTGACAATAAGTGATAATCCAATTATGAAGAGCAATAATCATTATGCGATACAAGTATCTGTTGAAAATTTCTCTAGCCATTCTATATACACAACTAAATTTCTAATCGCCCGAATTAATTTTTAACTAGCCCTATGTTGTCGGTCTACTAGTAAGGGCGAATACTGAGTCAGCAAAAAGGATTTTCCTTTACTAGCGTCAATTATGGACACGTCACCTGAAAAGGGCTAATATAACACCACAATCAACATTATTTTATTTCTGAAAATACCAGTCCAATAAATAGTATTCTATTTACAATGTCAATATTCGTCACCATGGAATCATAGTTATAATATAATATATCTATATTATGTTGAAATTGACTTTATATTTTAAATAGAATTAAAAATATAAGACACAACTCACAGTCGCTCATCATCATGCTGTACGCTTTTCTTAAGTGGGTTACTGTCCTAGGGAAAATAAAGTTTCAGTTTATCAGTTGGTCTAAAAATCCTTGCAGCCTAGTAGATACCAAGTTCTTTAAAGGGACCTTTTCACGTTTTGGTAAATTGACAAAATTGAAAAAAAAATATGATATTTGTGAGGAAACAGTAATACTGAACATTTACCATGCTCTCAAATATCCATGATATGCATCTTTTGACGATTAAAACACCTTAAAATTATAAACGTTGCAACGCAAACGATTGAATAATTATTTTGTGACACTACGAGTATTTGTTTATATAAAGTATAAAATACACTACTCACTGTACGAGCACGGATGGCCAAGCGGTCTAAGCGTTAAACTTTTACTCCAGGTGTCAGTCGTTCGAGCCCAGTTATGGATTACTTTTTTCTTTTGTAATTTTGTTCTTGTTTTTTTTTTACTGGAGCTTTTTAGTTCCATAATGTTTACATTTATCAATTTAAAGCATTTACCGGTAATGACAAACTTCAATATATGCCAAAATCTGTGAAAAGGTCCCTTTTAAACCTGTTCATGAATGGAAAGCCATCTAGATTATACATTTTACAGTCAATATTTTCTTGGAATCTTAAGACACTCTATTAAAAAAGATATAATTATTTAGGCCAATCACTTGGTCCTGCTGTGTTTCTGACAAGAAATAATTATCATAATATCAATTATTATCTCAAGTGTGGGTCCTTTTTTAGCACATATCAACAGCACTATTTTTTCCAAACAGTTGGTTTTTTAATGTTAATGCATACCCGGTATATTTATTTCTTAGCACCACCATCATCATTGTTTTTGTTGATAGAATGTTAGGAAGTAAAATACTTTGCTACGAAAACTTAATTGTTGGTTACACATATGCCTATGCAATGGCGGGCATATTTAAATTGTAAATATGTCTCCAGACAGATCTGCAAGTAGGTTCCCATATTTAATCCCCCAGGATCATGATAATATTTTTATTGAACATTTTAACTTGGTTGACCAACTTTATTTTCAAAACACTTAAACAGACCACACAGAATTATTTATGACAATATTTCATGTGATGTTTAGGACTACAGTAAATGAACAGGTGTTGCCTGTAAATAAAGTAAACAAACTTAAGATTGTATTTCATTTGCTCCTGCATGCTCATAATGTGAAAATACAGAGCTCAAGCGGGGGATTAAACCCACGACCTCCAGAGTGGTAGTCAGACACTCTAACCACGTCGCTGAAGAGCTAGCCCAACAGCAAGATGTTGGAAGTGACCTAAAATCACTACACTCCTCCCCTCTTAATGTTTCAAGGCCCAGACACGCCCGCTACAGCGTGTCTTGCATCCGCATGGCCCTCCCAGAAACCATTATTTAATACCAGACCCATTTCCGCATTTACAGGTCTTTTTTTACATCGTCGCCATTAATGTAAAAATGCAGAGCTTAAGCTGGGGATTGAACCCACGACCTTTAGAATGGTAGTCAGACACTCTAACCAAGTTGCTAAAAAGCAAACACAACAGCAAGGCTGTTGGAAGTGACCTTAAATCACTACACTCATTATAATTTACAGAACAAGCACCATTATTTATGGATTAATGCTCAGCAGGTTCATTACCCTCATCACAGTCGGGACTAACAATAACTGACATTGCAAAGAAACATAATACATTAAAATTACACATCAGTTTTGAAATACAATTAAAAAGATTTTAAAATCAATGTAATTTCCGCCAATGTTTCAAATAAATGTAACTCCTGACTTCACAGTATGAGTCTGATTTATTATTTGTTTTTAGTTTGTTACTATGAAGTTAAATGAAATATATTGGTACTTTCAATATTGAAAACAAATATCACTTAAATCGTAGGTTTGGCCAATCTACTTCAAGACTGCGAAAAAAGTGAAGTCTTTGGCGAAGTCTTTAGCGTTTGTTGTGAAGCAACAGGTAGGTGAGTTAATTAAGGTAGATCAGTTATCGCTATTAATATATTTTTTTTACATTCATAACCTAAAAGGAAATTGAGTGTTAGTCTGTTCTTAGTTTTATCCCTTAAAGCCACAAACCTTATTTGGCATAGTAAATTTAAGTATAAATAAGAAACATATGTTATCTATGCCAATTAGAATATATCTCGTGGTAACAAGGCTTACATCCGTCTTTTTTGCGCTTTACAACTAAAAAATGATCGTGTTTGTTGAAATGGACGTAAACGTCTAGAAATCCTACTTTCGGTTTTAAAAGCGGTACTGTTTGAAAAATAATAAATGACTTGCTTACTAGGCTATAGATTTAATTTTATCCATGCCAATTAGAATATATCTGGTGGTTTCAAGGCTTACATCCGTCTTTTTGTGCGCTTTAAAACTAAAAAATAATCGCGTTTGTCGAAATGGACGCATAGAAATCCTACTTTCAGTTTTAAAAGCGGTACCTTTTTAAAAATAATAAATTACTTGCTAACTAGGCTATAGATTTAATTTTATCTATGCCAATTAGAATATATCTGGTGGTTTCAAGGTAGAAATCTGTCTTTTTTGCGCTTTAAAACTTCAAAATAATCGCGTTTGTCAAAATTGATGTATAGAAATTCTACTTTCGGTTTTTAAAGCGGTACCGTTTCAAAAAATAATGAATTACTTTATAACTAGGCTATAGATTTAATGACAATTTTGCACACTTTCAAATTGCATCTATATGTATTGATTAACATGTACTTTATTTCAAGGTGTGTGGCTTTAATTATACCTAAACAAATTAATGTCAGTTTTACTAGACATCAAGCTTTCAACCACAGATATTACAACAACATGAAATGCCATTTAAAATGATTGTCAGCTCTCGTATTTTAAATAGTTCAAGCAATAATAAACATCAATGGATTGCAATGGTTACGGTTTGGTTGCAACAACTTAATCTCTATGTACTAAGTTCAAACATGTTTGTGAAGGTCGCTGTGGCGTAGTGGATAAGGTGTCCGCCAAGGAGGTCACGGGTTTGAACCCCACTTGGAGCGTTCCTTGGATCTCCCCAAAAGACACCAAGAACTGGTTTTAGTCCCAGGAAACGGACTCGAGAGCGTTTCTATAAGCATAAGGCTTTCGATGCAATCGAGCTAAAATAAATAGGTTTAAACTAAACATGTTTTAGTGATTTTTTGTCATTTCGCAGATCAATGCCCTTTTAAACAGAAGTATGCCCGGTATAATACTTAAAACATAAAACATACAAATATCTCTTTAGAGTCATTATTTTAGGTGTACAGGAAATATATATAACACTATCAAATCAGATTTATAGTGAGTATGCTCTTGTTTTCTGCAGCAGTTTGTGATCTTTTTGCAGGAAAACCGGTGTTTTACGTGGCTACAGAGGGAGAATCGCCAGGGAAAGGCTCAAACACTGTTGTGAGCTATGTACACCACTACGTTCACCACTATGGACTTGGGGAAACAGATGCAGTATTTAACTTTTACAATTGTGCAGGCCAAATAAAAACAACTGTGTTCTTTGTTTTGCATCGTGGAGAGTTATTGTTGGTAAGAACTTGCATTTTGCAAGTTTAACGGTTATAACATAAAAACTTTTTGTTACCATTTATTACAATTTAAAGGATAATATAATGGACCATAATGTTTAAAAAAAAATCCTTTATTTACATTTAATACTGTTATTATATATGTATTTATTTAATCTATTATAATAAAATAATGTTTTTAAATACTTTATGTGTAACAAAGTAACAAATAAGGAGTTAAACAAGGCATAATGTGTTTATTTTGTCAATGATAGTTTTATTAGTTTGTTTTTACAGATTTTGAAAAAGTGTTAATATTCCTTCCATTTTAAATTAGGTCTGCACACGCAAATGAGGAACTCTGTGATGGTAACGGGCCACACAAAGTTCGAGCTTGATTGGCATTTTGGAATATGGAAGTCAAAGTGGAGGTATATTCATAACTAGGTTTTTGATAACAATCTAATAATTGAATACCGGTGCACGTAAAGAAATCTAAATGCGTTAGATTTCAATATTACAATATTTCAAATATGCAATTAGTTTATTATACACATTGTTATGAGCACTCACAAAATGCTTACTTCCAATATTTATAATACAATTGTTTTTAATACTTCACTGATATTCATGCCTCACACTTTTCCAGACTTTGCGATGAAGAGACCATTGAGGCAGTTCCTGAGTCTGTGTCCACCGCCTCAAGGTCTGGACTTAATGTGCCACACATGGTTGGTGATGTGGAGAAGCCAATGCACTTCTACGACTGGAAAACATTCATTGCACAATTTTTCAAACCACTGAAGATCATATCAAAGTATCAAAATTTCCTTGTCAATACTAATAAACCAGACTAGTTGATGTGTAAAATGAGGGAAAACTCTTAAGTAAAAACACTGTTTGTTGAAGAGTGCTGACCTGTTAGAATCAATGTCCAGCTATTCTTACCCGTGAAGAATTCAAGGACCTGGACTCTATATCGACCGCCAATGGTATCTTTATGATGAAATTGAACAGTTTTTTTGTAATCAGAACTCAATAGACAAGCTACCTGTCCCAACCAAGCCTAGATAAAAAAACATCTAAAACTGTCTTTGTAATGCAGAAGCCTTTATGTTTAAGGTTGTTAATCATGATTGTGGTAAGCATAAAGACAGCACTTTTTTGAAATTGCATGATCATGTTTGTCTAAGAATCTTAATCATTTGTCCGGATTATGGAGCTATATTATATTGTTTACCATAAAAACTGTTCATTTTTTAACTTTCCAGCAACAATATTCTTTTACTAGTCTGTATATTTTAAAAGAAAGTTTTAAAAACACTATATATGTAAAAGAAGATTTTTGGTTGTTGTGGAATTATTATTTCGGCATTGATTACTGTTTGGATTGAAATAAATGGATTTATATGACAGTATAATTGCACTTATTTAACTAATTTATAGAAGGTACCTTTTTATGTCTTTAATAATTTCACACATTCGACTTTTATTATTCTCAATTAGAAGTACACACATGTATTTGTGTTTATTTGTGTATTTTTTACTATGTTGGTATGGTAAACAAATTTTTCTTAATTTTTTTTGTCAAAATATGTTGTTCGTTTTAAACTTTCATATGTATGAGACAGATTTAGTAATACTATTGTGTGTTTTTGCTATTTAAACAGGTTAAAATGATATGTTGTCTTATGGATGCCATGGTTACCATATTAACCATCTGCAAAATTCCTGCAAAATTCTTGCATATTAAAGATTATTCCAGTATGTATGTATGACAATTATGTATAACATGGACAATGTTTACATCATATAAAGTCTTTAGTGAATGCTCATAAATACATGGTAAAAAAGGTATTTCTTTTCTAAAAAATGATACCACCAGTTTTCTTGCAAGTATTATTTTAAAATTGATGGAAAACAAAATATATCAAACTAAATATTATTCAGTATGAACATGTTTAATGTGTTTGACAATTCTGAATAAAAAAAATAATCCTGATATTTAGCAGTTTTTATGAAAATTATTCATTTTTGGGTTATAAGAAGTAAATATGTTACCTTTGCAACCAGTGTCATAAAATGGGCTTTGTTTAGACATAAAATATGGAGAACCTGGTCAGTTTAACTGATGTCTTGAATCTTTTTGTGAATACTGCAATAATGATAAAACCTTGACAATAATTCCATTCAAAATACTTGTGTACATATCATTTAAAGCTATATAAATATTAATAGTATCATATGACCCACGTCATGCGGAAAAGGGTCTTATGTCATATACTGTCAGAGTAGGTCCAGCCTAGCTTGCCCATCCGCGCCGTCTGGCCAGTATATACGCTGTTTATAAAGTCACACCATGTTTCATGGTCTCATAAGCGTATTTGGTAGCTCCTGACACGACTGTGCAGATGCGCAGGCTGGACTGGAGCTACACTATGCATGTATGTCATATGACTCTATTTGGCACGACGCGGCTCAAATGACTGTCTATTATTTTGTTAACATTTCTAATATGACTGTATATATATATATTTATGATCAAATCATGAGGGCGTACAATTGATTTCCTACTTTCATATAAGACGGACCGACTTTAAAGATCACTTCCTATTCCTTTAATAAAGTATTTTTTAAAGAATAACATCTTAAAAATGGCATGAATTTGCATATAACACCTTTCTACACTTTTGTGACAAGCTATAGTTATATTAAAAACTTAAGATAATGATGATGTTGTTGTTCTTGAAGTAGCTGGGCCATATACATTTTTCCGGAAGTTACAAACAATGCTACCTAAATTTATTCACAAATGATAACTTCATTTGAGTGGAAGGGTTGATTGGTATGTGATTTGGAAAGTATTTAAAACGTGCAATCTAACTGTACCATCATAGTGTGTTTTATAAATAACCTAGCACATTATGGAGTTATTATATTGAAGAAGGTTCACTAAGTTACTTGTGTTCAGCTTATTTGTTAATAAGGTACAAACAAGACAAGTGTTTGTCAGAAACACAATGCCCCCTACTGCGCCGCTTTGATTTTTTTATAATATTTTTTTTTACCTTTGACCTTGAAAGATGACCTTGACCTTTCACCACTCGAAATGTGCAGCTTCATGAGATACACATGCATGCTAAATATCAAGTTGCTATCTTCAATATTGCAAAAGTTATGGCCAATGTTAAAGTTTTTGGACAGACGAACAGTTCAACTGCTATATGCCACCCTACCGGGGGCATAAAAAACATCAAACTGCAAACCACAATTTAAAAAAAATAAATACGATCACATGTTTTAATACATGTTTGCACTATGCTCAAAACAATATAACTTGTTAGAAGAAATGCACTTCAATTAATGTTTATAAAGTGTATAATATACCTTATGGTATATCCTAGGTTATATTGCTTATATCTGCTCATATAAATTTATATATTTAATGTCAACCGTCACTGTCTTTTTTTTTAAAGGGAAAACATAATAATATAACATATAAATAAAAACAAACTCTGCACAAATTGAGGAAATGCATTGTTTTATTACCTTTTATAACAAACAAAACCATACTTACCTTTTTTCTATCTATTTAAAACAAAGAATTGCTATTGACAGATTCTGTCACATTTTAATATACATGTACAGAATAAAAACACAAATTAACAGAACAAAAACATTGCAAGGTCATCACAAATATTGGGTAATTGGTTATTAACATGAAGTAGGTCGGTATTTTTTTGTATTGGTATTTAATGATAACAATATTTTATTTATTTTTTTCCAATAACTTTCGGATTAATAATCATAAAATGAATGATCAGACACAAAATGCCTGGTCTAGAAAATTTAGCTTATATTTTTTTATAAAATGACATTAATTTGAATGAAAAGGATGGAAAGGCTTTTTTATATTTTCCTATAAATATAAAAATATTTAATAAATTCTTAACAGACTTTGGTTGATAATAAATAGGATAAATATAACTGCCTAGCAACTAAACAACTTAATATATACATATATAGATGATTAACAAAAAAACAGACAAAAAAAGAAGGGATTAATAACATGAAATAACATGATTTGAAAAAAATATCAACTTATTAAAATTATTATAAATTGAATAATAAGTCATTTTAAACATTTATTAAACTGTTGTTGTTTTGATTGCCATAGTTAAAACATTTGTTATACTTAAAAAAATTGAGAATATTAAGAAATAAATAAATGCTTATTTTTAAATCTAAATTTCGATTTAAAAAGAATTTACATAAATAGCGATTAAAAACAAATAATAGTTATAAGTTAATATAATATCAAATAAAGCATCTGTCAACTTTATACATTTATACATAAAACCTTGATTTTCAAGCACATTTAAAGGTGTGTCGGAACCCTGATTCCGCCAAAGGTTGTTTGTATTTCAGTCATGAACATTACAAAACAAGTTGCACATCTTCTTTACTCACAAACATATAAGCCCCGTCTTCAACAAACCGAACTTGGACAATGGATCCTGCAATAACAAATTGTCTTCAAATTCAAATGTTGTGATTAGACAAAATTGAGAAAAGTATTAGGATTTGTCATTAGAAGACGATGACACTAATGTAATTGACCAGTAGAAAACATAGGTGATTTAAAGTTTAACAAGAGATGTGTTCGTCAGAAACACAATGCCGCCTATAACGCCGCTTTTAAAATAAATTTTAATATATAATTTGGCAGGTTTAGAAATTATCTCCCTTTTAAAGCTTATTACTTCCCTGATTTAGTTTTTTGACCTTTGACCTTGAAGGATGACCTTGACCTTGAACTTTCACCACTCAAAATGTGCAGCTTCATGAGATACACATGCATGCCAAATATCAAGTTGCTATCTTCAATATTGCAAAAGTTATGGCCAACGTTAAAGTTTTCGGACGGACGGATGGACGGACGGACAGACGGACGGACTGATAGTTTAACTGCTATATGCCATCCTACCAGGGGGCATAAAAATTACTTCAAGTTATTCTGACACTTCTCACATTTCCTATGATTTTCTAAGCAATTATATAAACAATATTTAAAATAATAAATTTCATAGAAACTATACTAAACAGGAAGCTTCATTTGTCAATCTTACCTCCTTTCAATTTTGATGAAATTTCCGCTGGCATCCAGTCTCCTTTGCCTCCTTTCCTTTTCGCAACTACCTTGTCCCCCTTCCTCAGGTATGACTACAAATCAAGTAAATTTAGAATTTAAGAAACTAAAATGATTCAAAAGGTTACATATATAAAATGGTTGCAAACCATTGCATACTTATAGATATTTTGATTATTTTTTTTTATCTAATACACATTATACACAGAGCATCATAGTACAGATTACAAATTTAAGTCATACTATAAATAAATACACATAAATTTGCAATGTGTGTTAACAATCATCAAAATCATGCAGTGAAAATCTTTCTGCGACTTAATGTCAACCATATTGGTCATAAAGCAGGTTGTGATGCAGTGTGATCTTTGAATATGACTTTGAAATATTATGCAGACAAACTCCAAATTGATTATTAGAATTACATACAATTACATATAATTCTTTCTTGCAAACACTATTAAACAAAGAAAATAACTTATTCATGAAAAAAGGAATACATATCATTATCATTTCTAATAACATCTAGGCTGACAAACACAAAAAATATGCTTTAATAAAACAATATGGAGTTAAATAGTTAAGGTTCTGATTAATGCAAAAATTAACACATACCTTCTTTTTCTTCAGTGCTGATGTCTTGGCAGGGGCGGCTGGCTTCTCATCTTGCATCTTCTGCATCGCAGGGGCTGGCTTCTTCACTTGCATCTTCTGCATCGCAGGGGCTGGCTTCTCCACTTGCATCTTCTGAATCGCAGGGGCTGGCTTCTCAACTTGCATTTTCTGCATACGTTCTGGTTCCTAAATACAGTAAAATCAATTTTGCTTTCTTAAGTTTAAATCACACCTCTTTTTGGGCCAAACTAAAAAATGAAATTCTATAATTCTAGAATGTTCACAACGGTTCACCATAGTTATCTTCTGAAAAATGCCCCGCCTGCTGGTCTACCTGTTTTTCAAAGCACCGGAAACATTTTTCAAATATTTGAACATTACTTAATAAAATTTATGCAGATTCATTATTAGAAATACATTTAAAAAAATTGTTCTTGCAAACACTATTTAACAAAGAAAATAATCTTATTCTTAAAAAAGGAACACATATCATTAACTTTTCTCAAAACATCTAGGCTGACAAACACAAAGTAAAATATGCTATAATAAAACAATATGGAGTTAAATAGTTAAGGTTCTGATTAATACAAAAATTAACACATACATTGTTTTTCTTCAGTGCTCATGTCTGCACTTGCATCTTCTGCATCGCAGGGGCTGGCTTCTTCACTTGCATCTTTTGCATCGCAGGGGCTGGCTTCTCCACTTGCATCTTCTGAATCGCAGGGGCTGGTTTCTCCACTTGCATCGCAGGGGCTGGCTTCTCCACATGTGAAAGAAGTGGTAAGGTCAGATCACTATATCATTTTCAGTTAATTTTATTAAATGTATACTCAATAAAATGTTCAATTGCTTTTAACAATAAAATTTACAAATTAAGAATTTAGAATAAAACACATAAAATGCTTACCACATAAAAGTAGAGTCAGCTGCCCCGCGTTGATGTTTCATTTTCACTGCTTCCTGGATCTGAAAAAAACGCATTCGTCTCATTTAAAAATGTTAATGCGAAATTGGCAAGTGTGCTTGAAATATGTCTGTAATGATGTTGTCATTGAATATCACACGTTTGTATTGAATCAACCATCAATAACCCATAATAAAATTAACTTAAGGCTAACCATTCACATTATTTAAGAGCAAGATGGGGAAAAGCTCTATGTCACTCAAATGAAATAAGAAAAAAAAAACTTTTGTGATGTTTGTTTCATTAATTGCATTGTATGCAGGACCCTGTTTGAACTCTGCATAGTTATCATTCGAAGCATGTAGTCTAGTTACACAATTTTATGCTGATTGGACAAAACTAAATGACTTCTATAATGTTCATAATGTTTCACCATAGTTATCTAATGAAAAATGCCCCGCCTGCTGGTCTACATGTTTTTCAAAGGACCGGCAACATTTTTCAAATCACCCAAAGATCATTTAAAAGTGTTGTGAGCAAGTTTTATGAAGATTGGACCAATATAAGAAAAGTTTTATAAACAGTGGGCAATAAATTCCGCCTTTTACGTGTAAACGTAGTTAGTATTGACAATGTATGACATACAAAAAGTGAATACAAAAGCTCTTCATAAACACATTGTTCTTAAGACAAGAATATTTCATTACTGTTTATAATTGTTATCATACCTCAAGTTTTTCTTAACTGCAAAACAACGGATCAAACCCTGCATAATAATCAGCCCCCTCACAGTCCATACTCTGAAATTGAAGGAAAAACGGATTAGCATTAAACGCATCGGAATTCTATGAGGGAATATCTTTTAATATTCCCTTATTTCGTTGCAAAATGAAGAAAAACAGGTGTTTTTTTTCTCACTTTTATTGCATATAAATTTAACCTTGAACAAAAATGCATGAACACAAACTATCAAAATTAAACAATTTTAATGAAAAAAAAATAAAACATTTATCATCCTAAAGTAAAAATTGTTGTAAAATTATGAACATTTTTAGAAAGAAAGTCAGTTTTTTTGCCTTAAAAAACTACATTTTTGATACTTCGTATTAATACAAACTATTATAAATTGTCATCATTGTTCGTATTAATACGCACATTTTCAGGGATTAATTCAGTTTTTTGGCAATAAAAATCAACATTTTTGATACTTCGTATTAATACGAACTTTTATAAACTGTCATCATTGTTCGTATTAATACGCACATTTTCAGGGATAAAAAGNTTCTGAAGACATCTGGAAAACAGTAATTATGTGATAATAAGACTCACTGTAAATATACAAAAATACTAGTCAGTCAAAGCCATTAATCAGGATATATAAAACATACATATTAAATTACAGACAGTCTTCAAGAAAATTTAGATATACATTTACTGAGATCTACAAAGATACTCAGACACACCTCAAATGAAACCCTGTATGCTGCGGCTCTTCTCTTTGGTGTTGCCCTTTCAGGAAGACTGTCCTGATCCTGTAGAAAAATCAAATGTGTCAACATTCTGTTTGTAATTTTCTTGGAATGCTCACAGTTTAAATAATTATTTCAAAACTAATTAGATTACCAACTAACTCTCCTAGGGTAAGTCAGCAACCAGGTAATTGCACATAACTGTGCAGTAACCAACAACTACCATATAAGAGAATGGGGAACAATTGTATAAATCATTAAATAATTTCATTATTAAGATATGGCCGGACCAGGAATCAAAGTAGGTTCATTCAAATTGTAGTCAAGCACTCTACCTACTTAGTAAGCAGGGTTTGCATTTTGACAAGACAATTAAATTATACTGTTGAACCAGGCTTCCAATAGAAAAATGATAACACATCAGAAATTGTATGAAAGACGTTTTCTCTTTCAAGTATTAAATTCCATGTATTCTTATTTGATTAAAGGTATGACAACACCTGAAACAAACACACATACCAAGGTGTCAAACTCAAAAACATCCTGTTTCCGCTTGTTCAACCTTTCTGGTTCAAACTGAAAACAATAAAAACACGCATATAAACCACTTGTCTGGCTATATAAAGTTGAGTATATAGAATAAAAGCCCATCACAGCTTATAACAGCTCATTCTTTTGAAATAATTCATTTGATACTATTACACCTGACAGTATTATCATATGACCACATTATAGCTAATGTTATATATTTAAAGTGGTTTCCATTTATTTAAGTAAATAAAAATGACACAAGTATTGCTTTTAAAAACATTATTTGTGTGTGATTATACTATGCCAAAGTATTATATTGTATAATGTATATCTGTATAATTTATACATATTTAAGTTGCCTATAAAAAAAAATTGTTGTGAAAAAATGGAATTGCAATAGACTTATCCCCGAAAAGCACGAGTTTAGAAAAAAAAACTATCACCCCGGTACAAACAACGCTGGTCCACTATATCAACCAATGATAGCTTACTTGAAATCCTAACGGTTAATACGGTTTGTGATTTTGAAAGGATTATAAATGGGTCAGCTTCATTTGTACCAGCAAACTAGTGGGTTTTTCCAAAAATTGCTTTTCCGGGATACATTTATTTCAAGGATTGTGTTGTTAGGCAAGTTAACCACAAGGCAATTGGTGAATCAATCAGATAAAACTGACCTGGGTCAAGTTTAACAAGAGATGTGTTTGTCAGAAACACAATGCCCCATACAGCGCCGCTTTGAATTAAAAAAAAATAAAAATTATATCCCTTTAAAAATTATTACTTCCCTTGTGAAAATGATCTGTACCTGCCAAATGATAAATTGAAATTATATCCTTTTAAAGCTTGTTACCCTTGGATTTTGTATTTTGACCTTGAAGGATAACCTTGCCCTTTCAGCTTTCTAAATGTGCAGCTCCATGAGATACACATGCATGCCAAATATCAAGTTGATATCTTCAATATTGCATAAGTTATGGCCATTGTTATGGCCAAAGTTTTTGGACGGACGCACAGACTGACAGACGGACCGACAGTACAACTGCTATAAGCCACCCTTCCAAGGGCAAAAAAAAGAACTTTGTATGTACTGACCCCTTTCTGCAGTAATTCCAGCTGAAGTTTTAGCCTCGTGTTTTCTACCTCCAAGGTTAAAATGTTTTTCCTCAACTGTTGGTTCGATTCGTCTTCAACAGTTACTGTTCGGACCTGTGTTATCTATAACAAACGTGTTTTTTTAAAACAAATCTGTTTACTCACTATATTGAGAAATAAGAAAAACATAATAAACAAATAGGCAATCTGAATGTTAAGAGTTGGTTAACAAGATAAATAACAAGATATGGTGCTGCCATTTCGATTAGAATACCAAACGATTATTTACCAGAACGCTTAAGATTAAAACTCAATTCAATCATGAAAGCAAATTTAACTGTTGTGAAGCTAAATATTGAGAATACAATGGTTCGTCAATTGTATTATATAATAACATAACTACATTTTAAGTAACAAAATCTAAGAATGGCTCTGAAAAATATATTGGTTAAATAATGGAAATCATTATGAATATATCAACTTTAATTTCCTTTCATAGTTTGTTTGCAAGCTTTTGGTCAAATTGGCCGAGTGACCACCTTTGTAGAACTTTGAATATGGTTTCTTTGTCTATTACTCCTGGCAAGCTTTCGAAACATGTCCTGTTAACTTTATGTCCGGAGGCCACCCTGTCTTTCATGACCTCGATGGCTAGAAAGTAATTTTGCCTTCCAAGGCAACTCACACAAATTACTTCGTTGAAATATCCACCAAACTCAGTCATTGTTCCCTAAAACATACAATTATAATCACTATTTTACAATACAATTTTCACTACTTTAAACCAAAGTCTACCAGTATATATTTACACTGCATGTATTTTCGTTAAAGATAGTCGATGGTTAGAAAATGAACATTCTTTATATTTATGACTGATCACAATGTTTCAAATAGATAGCATTTTTAAATAAATATAAAATATCAAATAAAGTTGCAGATTAATAATTTACGTTTATACATTTTTATGAGTATTTACCTCATATACCATTGCTCTCATACATCGCATTCTCCAGGCTTTGTCACGGGTCCGAGGTTCTGCGAACGGGTGTCCGGGTGGAGAGACCTAAACATCTATGAAATGAAAAAAACATCTTTTTATAAGTTAGTAAAAAAATATTATAGAATGTTTGGTTATGGTCAATAATGCAACATTAAAAATCTAGAGATCTGTAGCCAATTGTATAAATCTAGATAGCTCTTATCCAGCTGATAATTTTTGGTAATCTTCACTTTTAAGATATCTTTCTTGGGTTAGCGATTGTATAAAAAAAGATATCCCAACAATGCACGTTTCGGTTAAGTTTTTGACAAGATTAAGCCAAGGTATTTGACTACCGTTATCTTAATCTGAATAAATTTAAACAAAGGTTATCTTTTGGATTGGCTAAAGTAATCAATATTTATTGCAATTGGCTGCAGTATTTAATCAAGAGGGTGTTCAGAGCAACTCATGTTTTGTATTTATGCTCTTAACCTTCCTCACATGTATTAAATAAAGAACACAACTCAATATTTCAGTTCAATATCTTCCTTGATCATTGTTCATCATTTGGTTAACAAATGTTGATCATGTCCTGTCAACCCAGTGTTTTTTTTCCTTTGAGGGAAAGGTGGGACACAACTGAATATTTTTTTTAAGATAAGTATGATTTTTTTTTTCCTCTATTGATAAACAAATGCTTGATTAAATATACTTGAACTTAGTTTAATCAATGTGCTGGGATAAATCACACAAAATGCCATTAGCAAAGTCAATTGCTTCTTAAGTAGTATCAGTAAGCAATGAACTTATATATAGTAAAAGGAGAAAAAAAACACTATACCACAATTTCCATGGATAAGAAAATAAGTCTATTTTTGGCGTTATAATGTCAAGGTCACTTCATCAAATAAAACATAAATAAACTAGGGTGTTTTTTGAATAACTTAAAAAAATATGTAAATAAATTAAAACATTTCAACTTACTTCAACCTTTTCAAGGAAGGGATACGGACATACATATTTCTTTTTCCTTGCTCTACCAAAATTGCCGACAGCCGGAGTACTGCTGAATGGCTGACCTGAGCATTTGACAAAAACAACTATGAAAACATTAACAAATAATCACCTGTAGGTAATGAAGATTGATATAATAATGTTACTCTTGAAACAAAAAATAGAACTAATTTGTATGTGTGTCATGATACAAAAATGAATTATATGTTCGTTTCAAATTCATTGTTGAACAGAAACAACAAGAGCTGTGTTTGTGAAACACAATGCCCCCTACTGCGCTTTTAAGCCGCATGGCAGCTATTTTAACAACACGATTATATTTTGAATGTAAAGGTCACAGTGACCTTGACCTTGTGACCTCAAACCATGTTTGATTGTAGATGTCAATGAGATGCATGCACGTGTGAAGTTTAAAGAACATAAACCCATATGTTTTCATTTTATACGCAACATTAATGTTTTGGGACAGAATGACAGACAGACAGGCCAAAACAAAATTCCCCCTTATAAAAACAAGAGGGCCATTAGGCCCTAAGGCGCTCACCTGAGAGCAAAAGGAACTAGACTATTGTGAAAAAAATGCAAGCTGATTCATGAAGATTGGACCAAA
>VMBQ01006591.1:0-52698 GCA_007657795.1 Dreissena rostriformis | reverse complement strand
ATCGTTTATGATTATTGTATCATAACGAGTATTATTTGTGCAATTGATTTGATGCTTTCATAGTAGACTCATTTATACTAAATCATATACGTCATAAAAATTGTCTCCCTTGTTTTACGTACTTTCATAGAACAAGTTATACACATTTAACACAGTTTTTTTTTTCAAAAATGAGTATTGGTATTAAAACAAAGTTCAATAACAAGAGTATCAAAGGCCACATGTGTGTATTGTGTTCATCTTGTCGATCTTGACGTGTTCACAACGTGAATACCAATGTTTTCAATAGATTTTTATTCGTTAACTTATTTATGATTTAACAACTATGTTTCGAGTTGTAATGCACGTATTATTATAAAACAAGATTGTTGTTGTTTACTTTGAATTTATAACACACGTAGCGTTTTACTATGCCTATAATCAAGTCAAGTAAACGTATCCTACATCGAATAAAATGACTTTAAATTTGATAGTACTTAATTTTAGTCATTGAAAGACGTTCAATAGCCAATAAGCTGTTGCGGTTAATTTCAAAAGTTATGACTTTCAAAATATTGATACGATAAGATATTTAAATGTATCCTCTTATCTGTTGAATACTTTGCGGGCTTAATATCTGGTTTTATGGGCTTATGAACTAGTGGATCCTAAATCGATGGTTGCCATCATGTCTGTAAACACAAGTGCAATCACTTGTGATAAGCTATTTTTGTAGGCTGATTGGAATGCGTTGCACTTGTCTTTACCGACATTATGACAAACAGTACATTTTTTCGACAGACAATCCGCATTGAAATTTATACTTTTGATTAAGGTTGTATAAATGCAAGAGCACCAAGCTAATTGGTAATTTGACTCCTTGGATCCCAAAATACTTTATATACAATACGTATAATTGGTATTGCAACAAGTGTATTCATGCTACGAAAATGAAGAAATGCAATATGAATATAAAGTCGATGCGTACGATTCTTCTATAACCTCATATTACTTGCTTTAAAACAATTAAACAACTTCAGTTTGGGAGGTTCAAAGAAAGGTGAAAGCATACATGATCGATGTGTAAAGAAATATGATGGACTTAAAATAATACATAAATCGGAGCAACGCACTACACGAATCACTGAAAGACAGGAACAAACCTTCAAAACATGTCTGGTACATGTATAGGGAATTCGCTTCCGACTGGATCATAATGTAAAAGATTAACGATCTAAAGCTGCAGCCGTCGTCGTCTAAAATAAAAGTAGTTCCAGAACGCCACCTACGATCTCAATAGAGTGGAAGTGACTATCCTATAACTCAAAATATTTCAATAAGTTGCCAGTATGCTTGTGGAGATCCTTAAATGGAAGAAAAATATGTCGGAATCTATGGAGAAAATATAAATAGCGATACACACTCTGACTTCTTGCTCCGATCAGATCAACAACGAACTGAACAAACTCTATAAAGTAATATAATAAACAAAACCAACAGACCTGCGGACAAAATTGTAAAATTGTAAGGTGGACTTAAGTCATTAACACTCAGTATCGTTATACTAGACAGAACTAAAATGACACCTCAGTAGCCTAAAAAAAGACTCATGAAAAACTCAGAAATTTCTGAGAAAGTATACTATTAAGTTTACATAAATGGCCTGAAGAAAACGCCAAATTAGTGTATTAAAGTCCATCCATCGTTTTGGGCGGACAGTAGAGTGGAAGGGTACGCAATTTCAGGGTCACCAAACCGCAATCACCGGAAATCGAGCAGCACCAATAGTCATGTTCAGATATCCCGAAGAAAGGACAAACATTCAAAAGTTATTGTCGCCGTTGCAATATGGATATTGTGTCCGCCTAGCGACCTGGGGTCACGTGTTTGATCCCCACAGTTCTTAAGATCTCAACCAAACACACCAAGTACCGTTTCTTCACAGGAAACGGACAAAACAGCGTTTCCATAAGTCTAAACCTGTCAATAAAATAAAAAGTTTTTTTTTCTTTTAAGTGTCTAAGCGAATCGGAATACGTGACGCAAATACATAAAGAGAAATGTAAATATATTTTCCATATTGAAAGTAGGGTCTCCCAATCATGCACAGCACAAAAGCATACATGTAGTATTAGAAGCGATACCTATAGACACAATGGTATATGAATCGACGAAGCGCATATAATCAAGCAGCATTACTTTCTTTGATATGTTGCTTAACATGAATTCATGGAATACAAACGGTAATTGTACATATGCGACATCCTAAGGAATCTACAACCGTCGATATTTTGGTAATTGACACGTAATATAGTATCGTCATCGGCAAACATTCTTGACACTGTTACCTTTACCATACAGCGTACACAAAACAAAGTTCCAGACATTCTCCGCCAAACGGCAGATTATTTTGGATGGGCGGGGTGTGTTTAATTAAGCACATATTTTGTGTTTGTATTTAAATGATTAAACGCTTTAAATGATATTAAACAAATTATATAAACCATTAGTTTGATTTTCCGAGCCATTATATCAATCTCGTTGATCGATCCCACAATCTCGTTGATCAGGATAGATTAAACATTTTGAAGTGTTAGCACTCAATGATCACGCAACAAATGAAACACTGGTTTAAAAGTACCACAACCAGTCGCTTAAATATGCAAATTTGTTAACACCAAGACATGAATATTAACGAGTTCAAGTTAATAAGATACGTCAATTATCCGTTATTGTTACCATATTTCAAATGTTTTCACTTCATTGTAAGTCATAGATACCAAGTTATTGTGCGTTTTCAACAAAAACATTGTAATCCTCGAGTATGCATGTTGTTTTAGCATGCTATTTAAACGGATAAATACGCAATGAAATGCATGGTTGGAATAAATGAGTCTGAAGGACAGAGTCAGTCGTATATTAAATATTGTTCGAGTAATAATGTGTTTTTCTCTTGTTTAAAGGTTAAAGGTAAAGCTATCGTTTCAGATAGGCACATGTCACTTGGTAATTGTGGAACAAGAGTCGTTGATATATTGAGTATAAAAACAGAGGTGTAAGGATTTAATTTTATAGTGATAATAAGTATAAATTGTTAATTTAATTAATTTCAATAAAACAACCGACATTTTACACGTACTATATGTGATTATGTGTGTAGTCCAAATATGCGGTTTGTTTACATAGCGGACACGGCTTTTAGAGTTCGGAAAGGGCCTCGTATTTCCTTTTATTATCATTCTGATTAAATGATTCACATATTTGTAAACATTGTAATGTCCATTCAATGATATCAAAAAATAATGAGTTAATAAAGTATTGCACAGGTCAAATGATAACAAACAACGTACATGGCCTATAACTTCGAAAACCGTGAGTTGGTTATATTGAAATACACTCTAAAGCTCTTTTTTAAATGTGCGGAATTAATCATTGGCTCCACCGGTTTCACCGGAGGGTACTTTAAGTTCAGCCTCCATCCGTCATGTCTGTCTGTCCATCCGCAAAACTGGATGATGTGTTTTCTCAAATGTACTGTAGAAACGGGGAACAAACTCATTATATCAGATTGCGTAAGTAAAAAGCAGACTTATGGACAAAGTTTTGAGTTTTTATTTACATTGTACCACTCCATGTGCTAAAGCCCTTCTGAGAGCTTCATTGACAATTTCAGCTGGATGTATTGTTTACTTCGGGAGATATGATGTTTTTTGTACTAGTATTTAGTTATCGAGAACGGGACACGACGTCATTTTGAAGTTAAAATGATGTTACGTTACCTTGTTAGCAGTCAATTTGCGTATTATAGTTTCATTGGCACATATTGCTGTCTGTGAGTTAAGGTATGTTTTTAAATTAAAGAACGAACAACGTTATTTAATAAATTATAATAGCAAACAAATATTGCTTTTTATCACATTATTTATGCTGATCTCAACATGTGTATATATATCAGTAGATTACATAATACCATATTGTATCTCTTAACCAATCATAATTCTCCTTTTTGTACAATCCCGAAAATAAAAACCACAAAAAGTTAAATAGAAATCTAGTTTAACTTTCATGCAAACCGTGCTTACCGGAACACGATTATTTTTTTAATCGTAATACGTGGTAAGAACGAATTTTCAAAACGTTATCTTTTCGTTTTTAATCATGTATCCGATTATGAAAATTATATGAGACACCGCTGCTTAAAATGGAGTTCCAAATAAAACACGCATGCAGCCTAATTGTACAGCACAATTATATTCCAAATCCAGTGCACATGTGAAACCACTGATTGTTTATTGTTCAGAAATTTCGCCACACATGTATCATGTATCTATTTTTGGTTATGAATATCAAATAAGCAATTTGTATAAAAAACTATATTAATCCATTATGCGCTGAACGCAACGTTTCCAATGAATAATGTTTAGTATAAATATAAAACAACGCGATAGAAATATTTCCACCGAGCAAAAACCGTATTGAATACGTAATGTCGTTATCCAAATACCTTAAGCGCATGCTGTCTTTTTTAAGTTAAGTCCGCCTCCGTTCACACTACCATTTTCGGGTAAACGATTAGTTGTATCAGTAGTGTGGAAGTTGTAAATGAATGTATTTGCCATCACTACTTGTAGTATTTGCGATAGATTAATTATCATATAAAGATCAAATTCTATAACATGGTTAGACGCCACGTAGGAATACGCATTGACTGAATATCGCTGTTACATGATCTTCTGATGGATATAAACAAGTGTACACGTTCACTGCTTTTATAACGTCAGTGATCTTAATATTATACACATGTATAAGTATGTATCTGTTGTTATTTGGGCGGATCAGAAAGTCAACTGTTCTAGGCAATACACGACTGAGTATTGCCTAGAACAGTTAAAGAAACAACTATCTAGTCTACATGATATAAATTTACATATACATGTAACAAACAATATGCTATTTTTACAAAAAATGTAAAGAGAATGTTAGATGCATTAAAAGACTGAATGTATGGCATTAACAAAATGAATGACAACTTAAATATATAATTATATTATTGTGTATATCTATTGATGGTTGATGACACTTATTTCAACGTTTGAAACAAGGTTGCTAAAAGCATACAACGTTATTTACCGTGATATTAATATACGTGTTTACGCTAAAAACATCTTGCATGAGAATAAATGCATAGTGGTCAACATAACAATCTCGTAACTTTGTATATAGAGATTTCGTGATTTCTGTCTAATGAGAACTGATTGATATTGGACGCGGATGATATCGGCATAGGCCGAGGCTTTCCTTCTAATATTCATCAGCGTACGATATCCATGTGTTACAAGTACCTTAAAGCAGTAGCATTGTTTTCTACTTATTATGCAACTTTTCTACACACAACATGTGTACAAAAACATACAAAAAATATACAATTTCTAAATATTTTGTTTTACAAATCAGCAAACAAAAAATACAAACAAACATTTAGCGATGTTCAGTACTGCACAATGTACAAATGAGACTCATGACGTGTACATGGATCGATGTGTATTGAACATTACACATACACTCTTATTCTAGATAAAGTAATAAACAATGCTCTGCAAGCACATATGTAAGCAATTCGAAAACGCTGAAGCGAAAAAGTGTTACTTGTCATTTTGATATATAAAAACACCCAGGCAAAAACAGCATGCAGTTCAAATGTGTTACATATAAACACTCAACAAAACCAAACAGTATTAAATCATACGGATTCTTAATTATAACAAACCAGTTAGATTCTTAACAAGTGAGTCAATACTTCATTGACTTTTTTACGCAATGAAATGATTAATTAAATATCAAAATAATGACGATTTCTCCTGAACAATTTGGGATGATAAACTAGCTTAGAGCAAACATTTAGGAATTTAGATTTTTTGTCGAAGTTGGGATCGAGGTTTGTATTTAAATGTACAGAATTTTTTTTTGAATAAAATGACGTAAATATTGACATATAAATTATCAAAGTGAATTATTGTGGATTTAAAGGTTAGAATTAAAAGTATGCGTTTAAACATGCCCCTCATTTATCAACGTCTTTAAAACCTTGATCGATCTAATTTTTAACTTTTGAAGTTGCATAATAAATGCATTTATCATATAAGTTTCGAAACACACCATTTATATATATACGTATTAATTAAGAACTTGAGAAATATATTTAATGAAAGAAAAGGTGGTCGGGTGGATGATTGATATTGGTGAACAAATATTGATAAATGCATGTACATTCTATATCACGAATAGAGTGCATTATATGTGTTTTGTCCGTTTCTGTAACAAACAGTTCTTTCCCATAACAGAAATAAAGAATATTCACAATCAAAAATAATTGTAAATCCTTCTATGGAGGAGTTACATCAAATTTAATTAACACGTAAGTAAATTCCCATCTGGTTTTTACATATTCATGTATTTTTTCAATGTAAAAATTTATTTCAACGGAGCGGTGTTTATACTCATTATGTTGTTTTATCTAAACAAAATGTCAGAAGCTGAAACTAAATAACGGACTTAAGGTATTATTTTAGTTTCCTTAGGTGTTATTATTATTGTTGGAGTATTTGTAGTAGCAGTATTAAACAGGGATCATATTTTCCCACAACATCAATCGGTCTGGATTTAAAATCGGTGGAAAAAGTATTCGAAAATTTACATCCGAAATACATGCCAGAATTTTTCAGGTTGAAATCGGGACACTCCATAAAAAATTGTCAGGAAATTTGACCAAAAAGCAGGACACCTAAAACGATCAATCATTCGACCTTTACTTTAGTCAGTATATTACTCACAAAAACTCTAATTTTCTGCCCAATTTTGACAATACATGTGTTTAAGAAATTCGTGAACACAGCGTTCTTCATTTACCGGAATTTAACACACTATAAACTGAATTGTTACTATTAAATATAACGAATAATAATAGGCTAACACGGTAGACAACATGAAGATACAAAAGAAGTTTTGCACGAACAGTCGTCGGCCGTTTTATTGACTCATCACGTTATTAATATTCCATGCTGCATGAAGTCTGATTCTACATTCTATTATCTTACATATCGTCAAGAATATGTATTATTTCCGGTTCTGCTAACACTTTTTATACTAATTATAGTTTTCTTTTTGTATAATTCTCAATAGTATTAACAACCGATAAAGTGAGCTCACATCATTATTATTATTTAAAATAAATACGCTCCATGTTGCTGTGATCCTATCTGTTTTATGTGGATTAAATTTCAATTAATTGTAATTTTATTCAAACCAAATCAAAATAACGCTCAGGCGATGTATAGAAAATTCAGCAACTTTTTTTTACAGTTTTCTTAAATAACTGGGTAGTAGACCAAATAAAATAAACTCTCTAACTAGTCATATATAACTGATTATAATATTATGAATTTTTCTGGTGCATGTAGGTACCACTGATGCATTTATATACAATTATGTGAACACATTTAAAAGTTTTGATTTTGTATTGCCATTAGGATTATATAAAAAATACAATACAAATAATTATATAAACAAAAGAAGAGAAATCAAAAAAAGGTTTTGCATAACTACCATTGTGTGAAAACATGTATTAGTTTTGAATTTGTATTATCATTATGATTATTTAAAAGATACAAGAGAAAGCAAGTCAACAATGTTACTATTTCTAATAAATGTGGTAGAAAACCTGACTTAAGGATTCAAAAATACAATGGAAGCAATGATATTTAGTCAGACAGTGTAGTTGTACAGATCAAAATTTCACCTTACACTTAAAAAAGCTTCATATAAAAGCGAAAACGAATCAAGAGTTGTGTAATATTAGGAAAGAAAGGCTATTTAAAAAGTGTTCAATAAAAACACACAGATTATCTTAGGTTCAACAGTTTTAATACATTCACAACTTAATATATTTTCACATAAGCAATTTGAATGAAATCATTGGCATTGAAGTTATCTAAGTGCATAAGTCGTTTAGTAAATGGTAACTCTAAATGACTGGGTACAAGAGTTAACATTCACAAAAAACTTTTTATTCTTAGCATGTACAGCGACACATAAAATTGCTATTTTAGAATAGAGTAATCCTGAATGACAGAGACATGTGCATGTGCTATTCAAATAAGTTGATAAGTCTTAATTTAGCAGTTACACTTTATTAAATTAAAAAGTTACATACATAACATGCCGTATGTATATAGAAGCTTCCACTACCATACATGTAAAATATGTTGATATTTGTTTTTATGTACACATAACAATACTTCTTAATATTTGATAAACGTAACAGACAAATAGTGGTTCAATGAGGAAAAAAACACTTAAAAGAGTGGTAACAATATTAACATTCCTTCTAGAAAATGTCAGTATAAATTATATTTGCTAATATTATTGCTTAATTTATGTTCATACTTATGTACAAAACACATGCACAGACATAAACATATACAGGCAGTTATGTAACATTTAACATTTTGTCATATCGGAATACATTCTTACCGATACAATGGCTAAAATAATGTTAATTCAATCGGAATATTGCAGTATACAAACACAAAGCAGAAATTTTATTATTATACCATATATATAACATATGGGAAACTAATAGTAAAAAGCGTTCAATAACATGAAGCATACTATGTAACAAGCAGGCAATTTGTAAACGCTGCATCATGCTTAAAGAACATGAAGCATGCTAGGCAATTTGTAAACGCACAGATAACATTTTTACAGTTTTTAAGTTTTATTCTATTTCAATATTGTTCCACGAATGGACAAGCAACAGATTTTGGGTAATTATCTATCATCTAGACTACTGTCTTAAGCCAAACATCTTTAAAGTTATACGATGTATCTAAACGAAATAAATGTCTGCAAAATATTATGGATTATATTGATTTTCCTAGAGGATTAAATTACTTTTGTTAAACGGACCAATCACGGTTGAAAGTTTAATATATACGCGTGTCTCTTGTCTAGTATATTTGTTGTGTGGCTTGTTGTTTTGCAAATGTATGATTGCCGTACATTAAGGACCGCATTATATTATACGAGTTTTAACTCCTACTGATACAGCTGAAGTTTCACATTTAGTGTATTATACTAAACAGTATACTCTATAATATGTTTATGTAAAATATATGTTTACAATCACTGACGCACTCTACACACTATATGCTTAATACAGACGACAATCACAATTGCAGTCGCAATCGCCGCATAGACACCAATAACGATGCCTACAATTTCTTCGCCCACTAGACCTGAAATATAGTAAGTAACATGTACAAAGTATTCGTATCACACACCATATTAAAAATATATTTCTTGCAAACAAAAATATGGTTTTTACTGAAATAAAAATAGTGTTTTTATAGCAACCGATGCAATTGTAACATGCATTGACTTATTTTCAGAAGACAGAGGTTTTAAGAAGACGCCAAACAATAATTTCACTAACAAATAATATTTAGGATGTAGAACATAAACATAATTGCATGTAAGATAAAGACAATTGTTTACCTGTCGAAGAGGCTGATGTAAACACTGGTAGTTCTAAAGTAAAAGTGTAAAAAACATGCTTTAATATAAAACTTAGTTGATTGTATCTTCCAAAAAAGACTGTATTAGTATTAAAACTACCACCTGTTCAATTTCTAATTAACTGTAGCGTCAGCATCAGCGCAGACTTTGAGTACATCACGCTAGATTAAACATGTGCTTGTATATAATACTACTTATAGTAATAACCTCTGCATAATTTTTGGCATACAAATTGACAATCTTAACATTAATTATTCAAAATATTTAACATTTTTTAAATGTTATTACACCGGAAGAATATTTTAGAAATATATTACGCCATACCTGTAGTTAAGCAGATAGTTTGATTTGTCTTAAAGCAGCTGTAATTGCCTGACATCGTTTCGTTGAACGTTTTTATGGTGATGGTGACGGACATCAGGTCATCAGTAGAATGTATAGAGTAAACGCCTACGTTTTGTGGTTCTACTGAACAAGAAACATTATTCACCGCCGCGCATCTTCCTATGAGAGCCTGGTTCTTGTAACACTGTATAAATTTATGTTCCTGGTCCCATGAGATGCTAAAAGTCAGTTGAATATTTTGCTGTCCTAGCTTAGCGGTTTGTAGAATACAGTCACCTGTATATAAAGGTACATACAGTATATAAAAAGTAAAGCTCAATACATGATAAGTGATATAAATGTGTTCTTTTCAGCTGGTCCTATAAGTATTAGATACGTACTTAAAGTATTTTGAGTCTTGTTTTTTGTGCTAAGCATATTATGGAATGGTGCATTCTAATACTTTTCACCGACATACAAGCAAATATTTATCAGAAAAACTATTATAACGCAGTCGACACACACGCACGAACGCACGAACACACAACCATCCACCCACACCTACACTTCTCCGTCACCCAGTCGAGCAGTTACTTGCGCATGCACGTAAACGCGCACTTTAGCAAGCAAGCATGCATCCACGTACACACGAACGAAAGTACTCACATACGCACGTAAATGTGGACAGATTTCCTCGCGCATTATCCACGGGGTTGACATACTAGCAGGGAAGTCAAACTGGTGAATATACAATGGTTTTCTACGACCACATGACAAAAGGTGATTTATCACAACAATTGTATAGTATATACATCTTACATACAATTGGCATTTTCTGAAGGAAACGTATTTTACAAAATTAGGAGTTAACATTAAATAGTTGTTATTTCGTCAGGTAAATGTTGCAAATATAACTCAAAACTAAACACTACGTTTTAGATGAAATTAAAAAAAAAATGTATATCATGTTTAAAATCACTAATTATGTAATTAGTCATTTTAAATAATTTAAAACACTTAAGTTTAAACCTTATTCAAGTTTGTTTAGTTCAAAGCACGGCACTGACATTAAGTTCACATATTAGAAAGATTTTGACAAAAATACCAGTGGACCACTGAATTGTTTCCTCCCTAACTTACTTTAATTTAAGGAAAGTGACCACTTGCCTATACAAAACAGTTTCTTCAATTGTGTTTTCTTATCGAAAATAGGTTCAAAGTGTTTAAATAAAGTGTACTAACCAGCTACTTAAAATTGTCAGTATAATGATTAGAATGCCTCAATTGTTCAGACTTACGTTCAGATGTTTGAGATTTGACTTCCACTTTTGACCTGAATTATTTTGTGTTGAATTACTCCCGAGCAACTCATAAAACCATACACATAACTACTACTACTACTACTACCAATACTATTAATACTTCTACTGAAATTCCAACTCTTTATAATACTTCTCTGCTAATGCTGCCATTGTTTCTACAGCAATTAAGTTTAATATAACTACTACTACTGCTACTATAACTTAAGCAACTTACACAATACTAGTTATTATTATGATAATGATGATGATGATGAGAAAGAGGAGGAGGAGGAAGAGGAAGACGATGAGGATGACCGTAATGAAGATGAAGATGAAGGTGATGATTAAGATGAAGATGAAGGTGATGATGATGATGATACGGATGACGATGATGATGATGTTGATGATGATGTTGATGATGATGATGTTGATGATGATGATGATGATGATGACGATGATGACGATGATGATGATGATGATGATTATGATGATGATGATGATGATGATGATGATGATGATGATGATGATGATGATGATGATTATGATGATGATGATGATAACAACTTGCAGGTCAAATATATTTTATATCACCCAGTCGATAACTGCGTAAACTAATCCAGGGAACGCCATAAAGGGATACGAGTGTTATTGTTCAGATATATTTAAAATGGGAAATGTCTTCTAATTGTTTTAATCTTAACAAAAGCATGCAAAAACTAAAATATGCCTAAACAAGAAATATTATGTAAGGTGTTTTGAAAGAGGTTTACTAATATTAGTATATATGCCAGTGACTGTTCCTAGTACATGTTTTAGTTCTAAACAACCAATTTCGAATTTGAACAAATTAAAACCATACTTTCATAATAGTATATGATTGGTATAGTTTAACAACAGGCAAACAATTGATTTATATATATTTTTTAATAAAGCAAGTTGCATATATATTAAAACATGTATATTAAATTCACGGAGAAGAAACAACGAGTACCCTTTTACATTTGGCCTTGTTTACACGATACACCCACACCTGTTGTTCGGTGCACCGCCTGTAGCAATTACATATAAAGAAGTGAATCATATCAATTATCGAGGAAGTGTGTCTTTTCCAGAATGGTGTAAACTGTCTTATGACCATAACTACTCAAACTAATAATATTCACAGTATGTATAAAACAGAAACAAAATATATAGGTTGAAGCCATATTTTGTAATTGTAGTTGATAACATGAAAAAAAGTCTGATGAGAACTTTTAAATATGTTAAGTTAATTTAAACTCTAAACGCAGACAATACACTTTAATAAATGTTCAAAGAACGAACTTTTGAAAGTTATAAAACGTACAACCTTTAAATGAGTTTTATATTTTATCTTACAGCCTATACGTTAAGATTTATAAACCTCGCTCATTTTAAGCATTGTTAAGTAGGTTTTATGAGTATGTTTTACAACATGGCGTGTAACAGAATATATAATTTTTGATCCTCGTTATCGGAATCACTTAAACACGTAAATATACCAACTTGTAAAGGTATTTGAAGGTATTTGTACATGCGAATTATAGTATATCCTGGGCTATGAAAGTTAACATTTATTTTTTATTCTCGAAATGATAATTATTTTCAGGGCAAACCTTTTTCATCTAATCGTTACTATATTGCTACCATACTGTTTAAGGCAACACCACAAACAACAACAAATTTACGTACGTAAGCATACGCGTTTATAAGCGTTTAAGGACGAGACTACGATGCAGTACATGTTTTTCTACATTAAATGGATCATGCAATTTCACGCGTTTACCGTTGATTCATTTATACTAAATTTTATAAGTCATACACATTGTCTCCATTGTTGTATGTACTTTTATGTAACGATTTATACACATGTTACAGCATTTTCAATATAAATTATACTCGATATTCAAACCAAGATTAATATAAAAAGAATAATAGGTCACATGTGGGTAATTTGTGTATAAATATTAGGTAATGCTTTATTATTACCTAACTTATCTTGCCGATCGTATTTTTTTTCACAAAATGAATTCCAATAGTTTTCAACATATTTCCTTTTGCTAACTGTTTTATTGTCTAACAAGTATGTTTCGAGTTACATTGCATCTTTTATATCTATTATAAAACATAAATTTAAGACCACATGGTCACCTAAAGCGACGCCGTATATTCTTTCGCCCGTCAGATATGAAAAATACACACCGACAATATTATGCTGGCAAACATGAGTCATCTCTTACTTTAAATTTATTACCCACACGTGGCGTTTTACTATGCCTTAAACACGACAAGTAAACGTATCAGTCATAAATAGTAAATGACTTTAAAAATGATTTTTCTAAATGTAAGTATTTAAAAGACGTTCAAGGGTCAATGAGATGCAGCGGTTCATTTCGAAAGTTATGACATTCAGAATATTGGCATAATAAGAAATATGCATGTATACTCTTTTCTGTAAAAAAATACTTGCGGACTTGATGTCTGGTTGTATGAGCTTTTGACATATTGTATCATAAAAACATGAATTTATGCTGGTGTTTACCAATGCAATATTACAGGCTGATTGCAAGCGTTGTAATTATGTGTACCGACATGATGACAAACCAGAAATGTCTTTCAACAGACAATTTGCATTGAAAGGAATACTTCGTTAGTTCGCTTCAAAAAAAGAGGACCAAGATAGTCGGTAATGTGACTTCTCTGACCCCATATGATTTTATATAAAACACATATCATGAGTATTGCAAAAACTGTATTCACGCTTCGCATATCTAGCAATGCAAATATGAATATAAGTCCGATGCGTACGAGTCTTCTTATACTTCATATTACATTTTTTACAATTAAATAACTTCAAATCGAGGAGTTGAAAGAAAGGTTCAAGATTTATATGTAAAAAATATGATAGACTTAGCCGGCTCGTTTGAGGCAACCATTTCAGGCTACTGCTTACAGCTATCAACAAGTGCAAAATCAGAATATCGGGGCATCGCTCCAAAATAATCACCGAAGGACCGACTCAAATTTTCAAAAATGTATGTGAATTGTTATGCAGCCAACTGATCCGCTGTTTTTGGATCATAATTTATAATATAATGACAACCTGTACCGGCAGCCTCTTTGTCGTAAATACATGTATCTCCGGAACAGATTCGAATGAACGATCTCATTACTACGATGGAATATATTGCAATTATGTGGGTGGGGATCCTCGAATTGAAGAAAAAAAACACGTTAAAATGTATCGATAAAATGAACATATCGATACTACTCTGTCTTTAAGCATCGATGATATCAACGTCAAACTGACCAAATTCTGGAAAGAAATATCACAAACATTTAAAACCAACGTACCTGAGTAAATTCGTTTGATGGACTGAAATCATTAACAAACAGCATCGTAATACTAAACAAAACTAAGACGCCGTGCGCGTTGACATCATACGTCTTAGCACCGTCGTTGGAGACTATGGTATAATATGCACCATGAGATACTCAGAAAAGTCTGAGAAATTTGACTTTAAAGTGAGAATGAATAGCCTGATGAAAAGCCTAGAGAAACGTATCTCCAAAGGATTAACTAATGGTGCAAGCAAAAGTGAATTCTATGCCACTGAAAAATCAGTTGACACCAAGGTTAACCATCTCAAGCTGATGTGCCAGAAAGTAGAGTAAACGCCATTATAATGCAATTTTGATTGGGTTATGAAGCGATTATCGGTAAAATCGCGATAGCAAAATGGAGCAAATGAGGCTTTCCAACGAATCTTCGCTGTAATGTGTTGCCAACGCGGTAAGTGTTATCAGCACGCCACTGGCTACCTCTGCAGCGTTCGCTCTTAAAACGTATTTTGCTTATCCATGACATGGTGCGGGGCAGACAGTATATTGGAGGGGTATGTAATTTAAGGGTCACCAACCCGCAATCACCGGATGTTGAGAAGCGCGAATAGTCATAGTATTATTCAAATTATTTTCATATTTAAGCAATTTTACAGTATGTCTAACATATATCATCAGTCCACCACTGTCTCCTTTTGCATTTTTATGCTTATTTGCTCTCTTAAACATAAAATTCGAAAAGACGTCGACTGTGCAATTGTGGTGTTTGTTCAACCGGGTCTATGTTAACATACTGTTCGTATGAACAGTATGCACACTTCGGACGCCTCTTTTAGCTCCATTTTATATTTATTTATGTAAGTAAATGCTTTCAATAGTTGGATTTAAAAAACACGACAAATGATTTTTAATTAAAAACTATGATAAAGGTAACATTTTGTTACAAGTTTGCAATGCCATATAATATGTTTGTTAGAGTAACTATTATTTATAAAAAAAAATCTTAACGTTTGTTGGTTAATCAAAAGTAAAGTGCAGCGTGCATTTACGATGAAACAAGGACATAAGAAAGAGATACACACTGTAACAGATGCTGGGTGGCAAGCAACGTATACTTTAAAACAGCTAACGGTTGAGTTGGAACCCAATTACGATTTTCCATGATTGCAAGATCACAAGACACTTCGAATGTCGCATAATCATTCGGACTCAGATTTGTTTATATTCATTTGCTTATGATAGAGACCGATGCGATTCATCAAACCGAAATATTTAGATAATTCTCTTTCAAAACGATATAGTTTGTTGCAATTTTAATAAAAAGAAACAACGTTAAAAAAAAGCTACCGACATTGTGACGTTTATATCGCGTCGCCGACACGTTGAGGTGAGAAGAGAAGAATCTTTACGACTAAGCGTATCGTTTCGACAAGCTATGAGAATATCGATCTTAAACACAACGAAGATCTAAAATGGCATCAATACATTCAAAATTAAGAAAGTTAATAGTTATTTTTGAACGAACAATCTATTATTTCACGTGAAGCAATAAAGCAAACGATAAATACAATATTTGTTTTCACTCAAAATAAAAATTGATTTGGTGTAGAACAATTATAATGAAAAAGGAATTTGATGATTGGTTTTTGCTGATTCTTGAATACTATTTTTTAAAAAGATAGTAAGTCGAGTATCCGATTTATGAGCATCAGAAAATTTTATAATTGTAAATGTAAAAGAAAACAATTTGATATACGTAATGATATTAAAATAATATTACCGGTTGATATTATGTACAAAAACTTTAATAATCGCCGTTGAACTGATTCCTTTATTACTCGACGAATCGAAAATTCAAGACATAACTTATATTGCTGTGTACAACTTCTAAGGGGTCTTTTTTTGAAATGTCAAGAAAAAGATATGTCACGTTTGTCGATTTTCTGAAAGTAGCAACTGTAATACTACCCAATACACACCAGCAAGTATGCAAGCCAACATTCAATGATTTCTATCAAATACGCTATCCGACTGAAAACAACACTTTACTATGATGATTAAATATATAGCCTTAGCAGGGTTAACTGTATAGTTATATGTCTATTGTGAAGTATCCAATATCAAACGATTGGCAAAGTTGAAAACACACACCATATAAAAAGACGACAAATAAGAAGTGTAAGCAGAATAAAGAACGATTTGCAAAGTTGTGTACATACACAATAGAAAACAAACTACAAATAAGAAGCTGAAGCAGTACAACAATAAAACACGAATCCAACTCACAGGAGAGGCAATAGAAAAAATAAAAAGAGAGGAAAGGAAGAAAATAAAGACAAAGGAGCGATTTCAATTTAAAAAAATTACCTGTCGAAACAACGGCACAACCCGATAATATCAACGGAACCAAAATCAAATGCACGAGCATGTTAGATCCCATTGTGTATGACTTAACGTATTTTGTTTCATAAAGCGCATCGTTTAAACTTATGTAAAGGCCTGAGGTATTTCACAAATATTGATAAACTTGTCAATATTCATTAAGAAAAAGCTCTGATATCACATGACCAATCATTGCTACCATAAGTATTGGGAATTCCAAATTCAGAAGCGTATTATCTTTATCACGTTTAGGTCATAATCACGAAATGGATAATCCACTTAAGGCCTGTCCTTATCATTTTCGTACAGACGAATTGATTGTTCTTCGATAATTTAAAAAACAAATCTTAACAAACGAGAAAGTCAGGTTTAATTGAAAACGTGAATGAGTTAACTTATTCACTACGATGCCGACTGTTATTTACAATTCTATTTTTCTATCAATTTCAGATTACACAACTATGTCGCAACATTTAGGGTTTTCGTAGTTACTAGCAATCTTATTTTTAAAACGCTTTAAAATGTTGTTCAGGGCTCATGCAATTTTGAAACATTTTATTTGTACATTTACAATTATCATTATGTCAATATGCATTAATACAAATACATAGCATTTATATAGCGCATAATTTCTATTCATATTATATTGCGCTTTACAATACAATGTTAAGCATTAAGACAGAAAATTGTAAACAATATACATTTCTGTTCAATAGCTTTGCAACAATCAGCATTTACTATTATAGTTCATAAAAATAAAGACTTCATATTAGTCCGACTGGTACGTTCATTGTAAGTAAAATTGTCTAAACAAATGTGTTTTCAGTCTTGATCTAAAAGTGGCTTCAGACTGACAATTCTTGAGATAATAATGTAGATGGTTCCAACATTTTAGACCGACGACGGCAAGAGATCTATCATCCAATTTTGTTCTTAGTCTAGGGATGTAGAATGCTGTCTCATTTTTTTACCTTAATATTTATAATATTTACAATATTCATAATAGTCATTATATTCATAAATTAAATATAAGTTTTTGTTTATTAAACCAACAAAAGCTTACAATAAATAAGTAAAAGATGACGAAGATGCGGTGAGTGACGATACAGAAGTAGATTAAAAAGACGACGATGAGAATTATGATCATAATTAACAATCTAACAACTCTTATTCAACTCACCTGAACCTTTATCCAATAAAATAATGAAACAAAACAATAACATCTTCTTCTGTGCTCTCACAAACTTTAGATTTTCCATTATAACGTGCTGAAGAGAAGGATACACATAAAACAAGTGCGAACTTAAGGTATGGTAAACTCGATACAAAGATAAGACATACAAATAACAACTTTGAGATCAGGTGTTTGTTTATACCATTAAGTCGATAACTGCATAAACAAATCAATATAACGTCATTTAGTGTTTACTCTTCACTTTAAATATAAGTAATGAACATAGTTGTCAGATGTATTTTAAATCTTCCATGTTTAAATCTTATCAACTGAAAGTAAGAATGTATTATTATTATAGTGTGTCATGAAAAGTGTATACTTATATCAGATTATTTTCCAATGACTATTGCTTGTAATTGCATTAGTTCCAAACAATCAATATCGAATTTGGAAATATTAAAATCATGCAATCTAAATTATCATTGCTTCGGTCCTCTTCAGTTGATTTTTGAGCGAAGATGACTACTCCAAACATTAGACCCTCCATAGATAGGAACTGGTTTTAATGATACAAACATAAAATTAAAATACAGAATTATAGTGTAGCTAACCGCCTTAACTGTATAAC
Source organism: Dreissena rostriformis (assembly GCA_007657795.1). NCBI lineage: Eukaryota > Metazoa > Mollusca > Bivalvia > Myida > Dreissenidae > Dreissena > Dreissena rostriformis. The sequence continues at coordinate 33,977 of VMBQ01006591.1, read as the reverse complement.
AATGTACATATTTGCAATACACTTAAGTATAAAAGTGAAAAACGTTAGGCATTATCAAGTTTTAAATTACACTAATGTAATGATGTATTGTCGTGCAATTTTACTTTCATTTACACAACTACGCCGAATATATTGTTGATATTTCTCTTGAATTTTAACTAGGGATGTACTGGTGAAAAAGCGAGGAGAATATCGCGTGTATCGGCTCTATAAACCAAGAAAGTAACGAACCAATCGAAGATTCAAAGAGAGTATTATATACAGATTCCTTGTATCATAATACTCTATCGCTGTCATTTCAAACACACAATGGAAATGAAAATGGAAAGAAGTGTGTGCACTTATATTAGCTACCTTTGAGCGACAGGTCATATACATACCCATTCCCATGTATTAAACACTCGATGTGATGAATGTTCTGATGGAAGGTCATGAACCGACGGTTATAGTCATTCCAGAATTAACAATAATGTTGCTAAGCCCACTGTAAAGATCTTCTCTTATGGGGAATACGACTCATAAATATGTCCATCATATGAATATCACCTCATGTGTATGGCCAACTACGCAATATGTGTTTTATCATATTATGGGATTGGTATAGTTGTACACAAAAAAGCATTGATTTGTAAATGTGTTGAAAATAAAGCAAGTTAACTATATTTAAATCTGTACATTATATACGCGGTGCAGAAATAAAGAGTAACTTTTTTACATATGGCGTTTTATGAACGATACCCCTACACATTACTCAGTTCACCCAGTATTGCTGTTCGCTTCAGCACCTGAAACAGGTTAATATTAAATATCGATGAATAGTTTCTTGTCCGGAATAGTGTTAATTGTCTTATGACCGAAATACACAAAATAAAAATACATGTATTCAAGTCCTCTAGAAAACATTTACTAAATATTTAGTTTGAAGCTACATTTTGTCATGCTAGTTTATAACCTGAAAACACGTCTGATGACATCTTGTTTTATTGTTTAATTGTAACCGATTATTACAGAGTCGTTTAAACCTATTCAACCGTGCAAACCTATGTAGGAAGTTTAAAATGTAAGCGCAGACATTTCACTTTAATACATCTTTAAACAAACTTATGAAAGTTATACAACACGCAAGCTTTAAATGTTACAAATATCTTATCTCTATAAATCTCTGCTTATTTATAGCATTAACAAGTAGATTTAATAAGTATGTTTTACATCAAATTCGTTTAACAGGATATTTAATTTATAACTATCGTTATCTTAATCACTTAAATACTTAAACACGTAAATACAACTTTGTTTAATGAGCATGGAAATGCGAATTTCAGCTTATCCTGCACAATTCAGAAAGTTTACTTTTTGTTTATTTCTAAGACTTTATAAATATAATCGCACTAACATTGCTTTTATACAGTTAAAGGCAACACCACGACACAACAGCACATTTGCGTTCGTAAGCACATGCGTTTATACGTGCTTATCAGTGCTTAAGAACGATACATCATATCCGGTTATATTATCTTTAAAACAATTGTTTATGTATATTACATTAACTAATATTTGCGATATTATTTGTGCAATTTAAATTGGTAATGTAATTTGATGCTTTCAACGTAGATTCATTTAATTATTCTAAATAATACTAAATATATTCTAATACTTACATGGAACAAGTTATACACATTTAACTTTTTTTTCATAAATGATAATTGGTTTTAAAACAAATTTCAATAAAAAGAGTATTAAAGGCCACATGTGTGTATTGTGTTCATCTTGCCGATCTTGACGTGTTCACAACGTGAATACCAATGTTTTTCAATAGATGTTTACTCGTTAACTTATTAAACAACTATGTTTCGAGTTGTAATGCACGTATTATAATAAAACAAGATTGTTTTTGTTTACTTTGAATTTATAACACACAAGTAGCGTTTTACTATGCCTATAATCACGACGTATCCTACATCGATTAAAATGACTTTAAATTTGAACTTAATGTTAGTAAATGAAAGACGTTCAATAGCCAATAAGCTGCTACGGTTAATTTCAAAAGTTATGACTTACAAAATATTGATACGATAAGATGTTTAAATGTGTCCTCTTATCTGTGAAACCATCTTGCGGGCTTGATATCTGGTTTTATGGGCTTATGAACTAGTGGATCCTAAATCGATGGTTGCCATAACGTCGGCAAATACAAGTGCAATCACTTCTGATAAGCTATATTTGTAGGCTGATTGGAATGCGTTTCACTTGTCTTTACCGACATTATGACAAACAATACATTTTGTTTTCAACAGAGAAACCGCACTGAAAGTAATAATTTTAATTAAGGTTGTATAAATGCAGGAGTACCAAGCTAATCGGTAATTTAACAATTTGGGGGACAATACGATTTTCCTATAAATATTACTAAGAGTGTGCAATTGACAATTGCAGTATATAAACAGATATGTTTTTTGAAGTGTCATACACATAACGAGCATGCGAACTTGTACATGCATATTTGTAATACGTTTTGAAATATGATGGTATGTCACACGAAAATGTCAATGTTCAAATGAAGAAAGATAAATAGCGTTCCTGCATTTGTTTTCAAAATGAAAACAACAAACTTTGTGTTGTATATTACGGGTTGTGTTGAGTTTGATGCATTGTGAATTGCATAATAATCATTTTGGTCAACAATAAATCTAATTCGTTTATTCGTACAGTTTCGAAAACAAAGTGAATGGCAAGATATTTAAGCGACACAATAAAGTAACATTTATGTATTTTACGTTGATTCATTTAAATTAACAAGAGCATTCCTGATAAGTGACATTGTTTATTCAGTAAATATATTTCGTGTGACATATTATTTTTGAAATTTTTTTGATCTTCAAAACAATCCCTTTTCCGTTTTATAATATTTACATATTTGTATATTACGAACACAAAGATGTAGGCACTCCTTATTCACCATTGCAAGCAATTGAACACTTATGAATAAATCTTACTGACCGAACATGCCTAAAACGTTATATACCTAAATAAGAAAAGAAAACTTGCTCCAAAGGGAAATGGGTTTGATTACATATACTCTTTAATGTCTTTGACTATTGTCCATTATATTGTAGATTTATTCAGTTATACAGGCAATGTGAGTGTTTTTTTTTTATTTTAACATTCTATTTGACTTCTCCGTGATGATTGGTGCTACAATAGAGCATAACACATCCGTTTTCTTTGGCCAATGTTTATCTTCATAGCCAGCAACTTTGTTTTTTTACATATGTACACAATATATCATACCGTAAAAATACTGTAATTTGGATAAAACATCTGTTGTACAACCGGATTTCATAGAAAAATCAAGGGCTCAGCCATGTTGGTTGTTTTCAATATATGTTAATTTGCTTATACGATTTTTTCTTAACACCTTTGTAAGTATTTACAGCCCACACACTAGGTATATTACTTTCCAGTGTTGCGGCATATAATAGTTATGCAAGCGGGTATTTTACATTTAACAACGTTTAAACAAACAAAAACTGATTTCATATGTACTGCAAACTCTCTTCTTGGGCAAAGCTAGTAAAATGATTGTCATATCAATACGTGTTTCAATGTAAGCATGTTTTACATTTTTTTTTTCCAGAATAGAACTGAAGTAGACATTGAAATGATAATTTTGTGTGAGGAAAATGACTTAAATGTACATAATAAATTATTAATGCGCTAAAACTGCTTAGTACTATCGGTTGCGTAGTTCTAGATGTCCACTGAATTATGTGAAATACATTTGCAATCACGGATATCGATTTGTAACATGAACGACAAGTATGTTGGGATCAATATGCCAAACATTCATAGATCTCAATTCACATTTTTCAAAAATTGCTAGCTGGCGCGTTCTCTTCAAATACGTGTTTTTATTATTCTTCGGATATAATAACTATCAGGAATTGTCATGAAACATCAAACTTTATAAATAACTGTCAAAAAAGCAACAACACAAGAAGTCTTATTCCAAGAAAACAAGTAACAATAAGTTTGGGCAATCGGAAGATGTCCGCACGTTTACTATAATTCCCACAAAACGTAGGTAAAAGGGAGCAGGAGCTGACATAAAAAAGCAGAATGAGAATATATGTATGCAGGATTGCTCGATGATTCATATTGCAAAGCTAAAGGATTAATAATTTAAACGTGTAAATTTGATGACTTATTTTGGGTCATGTGCTTGGTTCGGCTAGCATTTTAACTAGGTTCAAACTCTAAAAAAAATATGTTTTGTATTGAACGTTCCAAGGCTGTGCTCATGGGTTTGATCTTTCTAACGTACAGCAAAAAAACAATAATGACAGACTAAGCTTTATCTCACGACATTCGTTGAAAGCCCATGGCGACGACTTCGACATATATATCAAATAAAACAAAATGTTTTAAAGTCTCGACGAGATGACTAAGCAAACTCACCGATTTGCTTCTATTTCTTTGTGTGCCCTAAAACCAATTTTAATCGAAATAAAAATTGGAATAAAATACTTCAAGGGAAGTAAATCTATGTTACGAGGTCTTAATCGTACGGATTTACTATTCGTCACTCAGTAGAACATCGCCAATACATAATGTACATTTATTTAGTGTGGTTTTAATTTAAGTTAATTAATAACATTTACTTTATAATACTCTTTTTTCAAAGTTATTTTTTTTTTAATTATCGACAGTGTTTTGATCCGTTTTGGCCGAAGTTCGAGATTTATTTGCAAGTTTGACACTCTATCGAGAGAGTACCCAAACGTGACCATCATTTACTATTATCAAGTCATTCAATAAAATGCCACATAACGCGAATGTACAGCGCTGATACCCACCTCCACGCAGAGATGTGACTGGTTCCGAGTATAGCTTAATCTTATACCTCCACGCAGAGATGTGACTGGTTCCGAGTATAGCTCAATCTTATACCTCCACGCAGAGATGTGACTGGTTCCGAGCATAGCTCTATCATATACCTCCACGCAGAGATATGACTGGTTCCGAGCATAGCTCTATCATATACCTCCACGCAGAGATGTGACTGGTTGAAGAATTGTTATTTTATATAATTTAAAGTCTTTAGATTTTATTTATTTATTATACCTTTTGTACTAAAAACCATATTTAAAAAAAATGATGTATGAAAATATTACACGGGTTAATGTAAACAAAGAAAACGAAGTCTGATCTGGAAGGATTGCAGTTGTGAATGCTGTGTCTAACCCAAACTGCAAGTAATTCTGCGAGGAGATTACACTGAAAATGATGCGAGCATGTCTTACATGTGTTAACAGTTTGCCTTATGTGTGTGTGTTGATTACATTAACCGCAGCCTAATAGATATTTCTTAAATAAGACATGGACACATGTTGTATTAGATTAAAGAACACGAGTTAACTGGAAAGTTGAATCAGGAATATGGTTGACGATTAAAAGAATCATTATGTATACGTCGATACAGGAACTTAGCTATACATGTGAACCTTTGTTGTTTGACAATCTAGTTACTGTGGTGATATCTATCTCAGAAGATTTGAGTGCCCCTTTTACAGCATGCGTCTTAAGGTCATAAGTTGCCACTTGCTTCAAATTTGTGAGCGTATATACGTCAATTTTGTCCTGCTATGACTGAACATGTGAAAGCACATGAACATCCATCCACTTTGGAGCATATTGTGGGCTATATAGGATACCAAGCGTTGTTTGTATTTTCGTCATCTGCTCCTTGAACCGATTTCATGTTCAATGTTGTCTCACTTATAGCATACGAACTGTGGAACATCGACGATTGTTTTGGAATAAACGTTGTCCGCAATATAAATACCGATCGGACTATTAATTAATAAATATTATACAATCTTTAGCTAAGACGATCATTGAAGATGATCTAATATTCTCAAACAGACGTTTGCCTCGTTCAGTATTTTTTTTCTTCAATCGAATGATTAACTCTGCATGTTGCTATTGAGTCAATATATGTTTTATATTATTTCATATATAGGTATAATGTTGGTGCAAGCCAATTTCGTGTCATAGTGTGAAATGTGACCCAAAAGTGTGCCGTTAATAAGGTAAACATTATTGATAATATCAAACACATTCGTTTGTTAAAATATACTTCACATGATGTGTCAAAGCACCTTTAAAGTAAACGGATTAACATTCGTTATACCCCCGTCACACCGGACTGGCGTCCTTACTGCGTCCTTACGGCGACCGAGGTCGGGAGGGACGCAGTTAAGACGCAAGAGGTCGCAGTGAGGACGCCGAAAATTGCTCAGGACGCGAGCTCACGGCGACCACTTTGAACATGTTCAAACTGGTCGCCGAAGTCCGGCGTTTTTTCGGCGTTCTGTTAAGGGACGCCATAGAGACGCAATAGTCGTAGTAGGGACGTGGTATTGTCGCTGTAAGGTCGCCATGGACGTCGTGTGGTCGCCGCTCAACCCCGCAGAACATGATCATTGACTGCAAGGTATGTCGCCGTGTGGTCGCCGCAGCGGGGACGCCATGGTCTAATAAGAACGCAGTAAGAACGCCAAGGACGCCGTATGGTCGGCTTTGGTCGCCGTAAGAACACGGTAAAGTCGGGAGGGACTTATTAAGTGAGGATGCACAGAACGCCATAAACCAGGACGCTGATGTGACGGGAAGGCGAAAAACAGAATTTTTACAGAAAATCATTGGCGTCCTTACTAAGACAATCAGAAATTTCCAGAAACACAGTCTTAGGTCGCCGTCCGGTGTGACGGGGCTATACACAAAGTCTACTAAATACACGTATTTGCGTAATATGCCGCAAGATAAATCAATGGGAAATCGACTTTGATGACTATTTTTCAAACTGTTTAGCTGGTTAAGTTATACACGGAGCATGATATTAATATATATGTAACCCAATGATAATGTATGATGTATGAACACCAATATGTAACATGTAGATATGTTGAGCTTGTTGAGTACGTTTAAGTATCCACTGCAACCGATGTGATCTAGCTCAAAACAAAATGTTCAATGCATTCATTCATTCCCTTCAAGTCCTATATACTTACAATAAATGTTGAGATGAACTGCCAAGGTATGTTCCATAATAGCTTGTCCATTATATGTCGTATCCAATTTGTTTTCAGCGATTCAAGTATCATGTATGTTTGTCAAACGTATAACGTTGGATATAATGAGGGTGTTCCCATCGTTTTCCGTTCCGTAGACACACAACGAAGGCGGGCTGCTGTCTCATTTGTTTTAATTAAGAAATAAAAACTGATACACAACAATACAAAGTTCTATAATTTTTAACATCATCAACAGAGATCGGTCGTCAGATTGAGCTGAAATTAAACCATTAAAATATGACCTTAAATTGTGACTTTGACTTTTGATTTATAATACCTGGAATAAAGGTTTGACGCTCCATCTAAATACGATTGTAACTTCATGCATCTATGTTAGACACAGTTTTCTTTCGGACAAATAATTTAGTTCTTACAATTGACTTAAACCTAGAACTTAGGAGCATTTGTTTTGCACGCAACCCTCGCTATTAAACATCAGTTTATGTATAATAAAGTTATGCTCCAGACAAAAACAGGTGAATTACCACACCGTTCCTTAATTAAACCCCGTTTGTTTTCAAACAGGTGTATAACTGCAAAATATAAAAAAAATAATTTTTTTTTTTCTTTTTTCTGCACTTGCGTCCCAACGACGTCATTACATGCTAATCATGACATGCATGTTTTGCTATTTTATAAACTAAACAAATTACTTGCCACGATTATTTATAATATTTCATTTGTAAGACGCATATCATTTTGTTGTCAAATATCTGGGATTGTTATTGTATACATAATCTTAAACGTTTTGTCATAGTTGAACACAAAGGTATGTTGAGTATGTTTACACTGCTCTCAATGTTGAAAATTAAATCTTTAAGGTACGCTTTAAAATAATGTGAAGATCGCGGAGCAGTGATGGATATGTTGTCCACATATCCATTGGGACGTCTCTGTTTCGATAAAGAACCAAGAAATATACCAAGAACTGGTTTGACCATTGAAACTGACTCAATAGTGTCTCAATGAGTCTTTTGCTTTCGAGTCTGGCATGTTAAGATAAATAGGTTACGAAGGTGTGTATGAAAGAAATGCAATACTGCTGGAGCTTCTGGAGTTCCACTTCTTTATATTAAACTTAACTTGTTGTATATAACATGCGTACCATTTAGCTGTGTGAATGATATGTCTGTTTTCTGTAAATATTATAGATTTAAAGCAATTACATATAACTGAGTTTTACACATAATTGCAGTAAACAATTGAGTTAAACAAATCAATATATACTTCGTTATCGTAATAATTGCTTTACGTTTGGTAATGAATATTTCTTACATTGGACGATTAGTAAATAACTGTTTGGTGACACGTATTTAAAATAACGGCATAATTATTGCTTGACGTTTACTTATGAATATTTCTTTCATTGGATAACTAGGATATACCTGTTTGGTGACATGTATATAAAAGAAGGGCGATATTTGGCAAATATTCCGTTTTATCTCTGTGCAAATACCTAGTTATTTGCTTACGTGCCGATAAAGTTAGGGTCGGGAAATACAAATATAATATTTAAATCGATTTTCAATGATTCAAGTCTGCAGATATTTGAATTGCGTGTTTATAAATTGAAACATTTAAATGAGCGCACGAGCAGTTGATCAGAAATAACATTTAGGGACATTATTCAAAAGCTGCGAATTTATCATGAAACCATGTTTATAACATGTGGTGAAGACACTTTTAATTTTATATCATGTTGTATGTACTTTAACCTACAGTAGTCGTGAACTAGAAATATAGCTGTTACGAAGAGAGATATAATTCAACGAAAGACGACTTCGGTTATACAATTTTCTCCCTTGTTTAAATTGATTTTCTCTGGGAAAACCTATTAAGACCCATTTCTTTAATTTTCAAGTTTGAAAATGAAAAATAAAATCTATTTGTTTATGAATTACTCACCTTAGAAAGGCTTATTACACAATGATAATACGACTGGATATTTAACAATCCCCTTCACCTCGCATGTAAAAAAGGAACCTTCCATCAGCATTCGCGATTCACGAACTTAAATTTTAAGGACAACACGGGTTCACATGTCAACAAGGAAGGCAAACTTCTTTGTCAAGATTGCTCATCTGCTAGATGAGTACCCGAAGGCATTCATCGTGAACGCTGACAACGTGGGGTCACGTCAGATGCAGCAGATCAGAGCGGCCCTCCGTGGACATGCCATTGTGTTGATGGGCAAGAACCCGATGATGAGGAAAGCCATTCGTGGTCAACTGGACAAGAACCCGTGGATGTGATAGTGCCCAAACAGGCCCCAAGAAGACCGCCTTCTTCCAGGCCCTACATATCACCACCAAGATCACCAAGGGATGAATTGAAATTCTGAACGATGTTCGCCTGATCAATACGGGTGACAAAGTGGGGGCCTCCGTGTCCACGCGCCTCAACATGTTGGACATCTCTCCTTTCTCATATGGGCTCACCATGCAGAGAATGTATGACTCTGTAAGCGTGTTTGAGTCCAAGGTCCTGGACATCACAGATGAGGACATCAGGACCAGATTCCTGCAGGGAGTGCGCAACGTTGCCTCGCTATCCCTGAAGATTGGCTACCCCACTGCGGCGTTGCCCCCCACTCCATCGTGAATGGCTTCAAGAGACTGCTGGCCATCGCTGTACAGACTGACTACACTTTCTCTTCTGCACAGAGGACCAAGGACTTTCTCAAAGACCCCTCCAAGTTTATGGTGGCTGCTGCCCCAGTAGCTGCCGCAGCCCCCGCAAGGGGGAAGGAAGGAAGAGAAAAAGGAGCGACGGTGCACTATTTGGAATTTTGATCTGACCCCTGGGTCAAAAGTTTTGGGGGTTGGGATGGGACCGGGTCAGAGATTTTCACTCAGGAAAACTGCCCCGCCCCCATTACGTTTAACTTTTGACCAAGGTAAAATTCCATAAAGTGCACCGTCGCACATATGCTCATAGCTACCATGTGTGTAAGTTTCAAGGTAATAGTACTAATAGTGTAGGAGGAGATAGTGGCCAGGACGGACGGACAGACGGCGGGGATAACCAGACTATCCCCACGCTTTTAAAAGCGTGGGAATAATAATAATAATAATAATAATAATAATAATAATAATAACAATAATAATAATGGTAATAATAATAATAATAATAATAATAATAATAATAATAGTAATAATAATAATAATAATAATAATAATAATAATAATAATAAGTATTATACCAGTTAATTAATATTACTTGACGTCGTAATGCCATTATGTGTATAAATTCATATTAAACTGCGTGCTTATATACGCTGACACATACAGTCAAGTAATTGGGATCAGCTATGATATCATCCAATTAAAAAAACTGTACCAATATGCCTTTAGGAATCCCCAGAATGAGGTGATTTTCCAAATAGTGAATAATGATCAATAAAATTGCGTGGATGACAAGTTATAAATGTAACATGGCTGTTTCAACAGCTATCACTTATATCTATCATGTCACAAATACCACACACAGCGAATAAAGGCCAAACTGATTACTCACGTTCAATATTTTATCGATGTAAAGATTATGACCCACTGAAGACATAAATATTTCTCTAAGGTTTGGCTTTTGGCTAGGTATATTCTTATCAAATTGAATATTGCAATTGCGCCGTTTTATTAAAGGTTCAACACCAGGCTTATACCGAATAAACGTTTCTAAATTTGTTTTTACCTTTTAAGCAGATTCGTTTTGTTCTCAGCTGTCAAAGCATTCCTACTTCATACTCGTGTTCTTCCTATGTAGTAACGGACGCTTATAGTACGTTTGAAGTATTTTAAGGACATAAAACATGACGAAAGGAATACAGCTGGTTAATATATGATTGTACAAAATGCATGAATTCTTATTCTAATTAATACTTTATCATGTTTCATATTAATAACATGTTTACTGAAACTTACGCAACCCACGTGCTACACAGAGACACTCATTAGGACAAAAGCGAAGCTGAGCTTGTCCAAGTGTATTGTTTGATTTTGTTATTTTAATGACCAATATAAAATATCGAAAACATAAAGAACAATAAGAACTAAATGCATTACATAAATCTATTGACTAAAACATGCCGAAAAATGTTAGTACGTGTAATGTATGATTGTACTTACTGGTATATAAATGTCTCACGTTACTCAGGGTGATAAATCTTATTTTAGTGCATGCTGTGCGTTGAAAGAGTTTCGAATACCAAAAAAAATGATTACCTGATCATTTGACTCTGGTTGAAGTGAAATGATAATGTTTAATCATTTCACTCTGGTTTGGTGCCAATTTTTTGACAATCCTTTTTTTCAATGAGGAAAGCTTTTCTTTTTAGCCCTGAATGTAGAAATTAGTACATGTTAGACTGCATCGTTTAAACAAATGTCAGTAAAACATAATTAATAGATTTTGAACATTGTAATAAGATGGCTTTTTTTTCAACAAACAAACAATTTTACTTACACATGAAAAATAATATAACGAAAACACTTGATTATTTATAATGAAAAAGACAAAACATAAACCTGAACTGGCTAATAAGGTGAATATCAATAATAGCATGCAGCTAATATTCATACCTGTCAATGTCGGTACATTTGTCTATCGTAATGAAGATAGTAATAAAATTACATCTAAGAGAACACGCAAGGAAATTATACATTTTAAAATGAAAACGCAGTGAAATTTCAGGTTTCAATGTCATTCTGCTGTCAAAAAGGAGCCAACGAAAATAAATTTGTGTCTCTAATCATCGTGAAGAATTACAAATAAAAATGCCAAGACAATTTTTAAATTTACATACGTTCATGTATATTGAATATTAAACAGAAAATTAATGCACGAAATACAAAGCTTACTATCAAGACGTTGTGGTATAAGACCATATCTTATGACGTATCATTTGGGTTAAACGTAAGAAGGCATACCTACATGTACAAAGATGCACCAACAGGCACAATCCTGTAGTTGCAGGCATTTTTCTAATGAATACATGCTTATATTTATCCTTAAGCACATTTACAAAAAAAAATACCTTATCATACTATTAAAATAAAACTTCATTTTAAGACCTTTATTGATTTCTTCAAATATTAAAGCTTAATATTGAATATGACCTTATACAAGACTGAACGTAATTGCTTGGTATACAGTGGGCTCTTTTTTTGAAATTATTATAAAGCAAAGGTAGTTTGCCTAATTGTATTCGAGTGGCAGTAGAATTCGTCGGTCTGACTAGTATAAAAAGGCAACATATACATAAGCATTAAGAACTATTGTACTTTATTGTCATTCAATTTAATCAAATGTTAGTACTTTATACATATACACTGTTCAAAATTACATATTAATATTTATGGTATTATAGTATTTTTTTAATGTGTACATCATTGAATACAATATGAGATTGTTTTTGTTTTCAATGTGAATCTAGTAGTACTCATTTTTTGTTAAACAAAGAATCATTACATTTTTGTTTTCAAATTGGCGTTATTTGATGAATAACTATATAATACAATAATGATTATAAAAATTCCGCATGGTTTCAAACAAGTATCCGTGCAGCATCCATCGTCTATGGAGGAAATATCCTGCCGAAGCTGCATTATGCTTGAATACGTCTTACATTTCAACATACACATATTGCATCCTTCTTTTTGACGAAATTTAACCTTTTTTATTGGTAAACACAAACTTTGATTTTGGTTGTTATTTTTCTTTAAGAAAATGTGTAGCTGCCTCTTAAATTTAATTGAAACGTTTTAAATATTGAAAATGTAATGTTATCTTCCATATTGATTACTTACTGCTTTAAACAGTCAGCACCGCAACTGTCCATTTAGTATTTTGCTTTTAGAACGCCTTGTTCAATATAAAACACGGGGAAAAGCTCATATTTCTTATTAAAAAACTTACTATTTGCCTTAAACATACAGTTTATGGTATATTTAAATCAGTTAAACAAACAAACAAAAGATGATTATTTCACACGTAAGTGGGAAAATGACTTCAAGGAAAGATCTGCCACACATATTTTATAGTTTGCTTAGTGGGGAAGCAGAAACTATCAGCCGGTGCTTTCCATTGGTCACAAAAGACGTTTAAGAGCTCGTCATGAGAAAAATCCCCATATATATGGGTTATTATCAAAACTGTTATGGCATTTATTTCCAAACACAGTTTGTTATATATTACGGAACTTCCTGTCAAACTTTATAATCGACAGGGCACTAACATCTTAAGAACAGTTTGAAAAACAAAATCTGCGATTAAATTTCAATATATTACAACACATTAGAACAATTTAAGGGTAAAGGGACATCAAAGGCTATAACTTCGAAATGGTCAAACATGTAAACATTTCTAAGTTGAACAATAAAGTTGAAGTTTTCGAGTAAGAATTCGGAATGTCATACAGCTTAATAGTGTTTTGACAGGATATGTCCTTTATCCCTCTATAGTTGGCCATGTACGTTGAATTTGTTGGAAATTATTCGGTCAATTTTTCTTTTCCAGTTGTTTATCTTTTGAAAAAAGTATTTCGTAAATATATTAAGTTTAAATACATGACAAAAGTATAAATGCTATTGTGATGTGTGAAAAAATGATAACTTACATAATTAACTTGATTACAAAACAGAAGCGGATACCCACTTATAGAAACTCTGAACGCTAGTTATTGAATGTTTTGGCACAACAATGACAAGTTTAAGTGATAAAATAAAGTTTGCTTGGTCTGATAAGGCGTTAAACTATGTTTGCATAGACCAAAGATATATTGATCGTTATTTAAATTTAAGTATATTTTAACCATGACCGTTGATAAACTACTCTTAGGAAATTATAGTAATTAGATATTTTGCAGCGCAAAACATCATCCAAGAAAACTAAATACTATTTTCCGCCAATTTCCTTAAGATCACTTTAACGCATAAAAGTATTAAGCTGTTTATAACAATATACGAACTGAAATAGAACTCAAAATACGTTGTCATTGTTAAATGTAAGCTTTTACAAAATGCACATTCTAGTATTTATATATGTTATGAAAACTCAACTACTGTGTCATCGGCTTGTTTGCAAATATGTTAATCAATTAGTTTTAACGTCTTACTGCATAAGACGAATATAGTGTTTGCCGAATAATATATGTTTCTAAACTCAAATTTAATATTAAATTCACGGTAAAGGCGTTGAAGCAGTCTTATCAAGTTCAGTAGGGGCCTCAGTAGAAGGAACTGGTTTCGAAGTAAGTGGTTCTAAAAACAAAAACATATTCATGTATATATAGTCATATACTTGGCGTTCAATACATGTCTATATTAAGTAGAAGCTTTGAACAAAAACAACAACAACAACATCAGGACAACAACAAACCAATTAAAATATATTAGTTATCACACATTCGTTTGTTCAATATTGTTTCATACACTGTTTATGACTTTCAAACCCATAATAAACTAGCGTAAAACTAATGGTTTTTCATATGTTCATTCGGGATGTCCAGAACATCTATATATCTACGAATTAAGTTGTGTTTACATAACATTAATAAATGGTAAAAATTCGACCTTGTTCATTGTTTATTGAACATCTGGACCTTAAGCTTTAAGGCGGTAAACTGTCAATTACCTGCTTTTTGGATGCATAGGCATGATTTCTTTATTGCTTCCCTTGGAACAACAGTATTCGCAAGAAAAGGTCTCATCGAATGCTGAAATTGTAAAAGCGATCTGTGTAAGGTCGGTATTTGAAGACATGTTGTAAAGGCCACTAAATGGCTGCTCAGTTGAACATATGAACGTGTTAACACCACTGCAGTGGCCTATCGTAGTTCCGTATTTGTCACATGTGACAGATTTTAATTTTAATGCACCCCACTTGAAAGTAAAAAGAAACTGCTTATTTGCGATCCCTACTTCAACCTTTTGGCAATTATCTGAAAAAAGTATGTTTTATGAATCGGAAATGAAGCAAAATCAAAATCAAAACAATATGACCATGATACTTTCAACAATAGCTATTCTATTTATACGATAAAAAAATCAATAACAACAACTACTACAACAACAACTTATTCTACTTCAACAATGTCAATTTTAAGTTTTGTTCTTTTTTGAACCAATGTAATATTTTCAATAAAACACACTATCACAGTTTAAACCATGAGAGTTTGTTGACTTGTTATATTTTCGTAAGCTTCAGGAATTTGAAGTTGCCATAACTTTTTTTTATGGCATAAACTTACTTAACATAAATAACATCATGCGTCCAATTATCTTTACGCTGTTAATACTTTCTATATGTTAAAGTACAACATACTTTTTTCAATTAATGTTCTTTATAATTTTGCTTCTGTTTTTAACAAATTTATAATGAAATAACAAAACATTCATTTATATAATAAACAGGAAAATATTTAATAAAACAAGCTACTGGATACTGTTCTTTAAAGTGAAATGCGTTGCTCAAAGGCATCATCACACATCACAATGTTCACTAAACTTCTTTCTTGCATCTGGTATTCTATAAATTAGCGTCTCGCAATAAAGACAATAGAGACAACCCACTTGCGTAACCTTCCAATTTTAGGCATTCATTAAATCCATGATTATCTAATCCGATTTTAGTTCTCAAATATTAACCAATAGAACCGTCGTGTTTCTTGAGTCCGTTCAGAAAAAAAATGCGAAAACAAAAGCATAACTATTATCTAGGGGATGTAATGCAAATAGTAAAGTATATTATAACGGTTATGTGTTTTCCCATAACAGCTAATAACTTACAAAAATGTATTAAGACACAAAAAAAAAATAATAATCAATTATCGTTTTCAAAATATATTACTCTAGTCTCCGTTTCAAAGCTGCATTAAAGATACGTTATATAGTGTTATTTGTGGCAATCAGGAAAATTGCTTTGCTCCGGACGATCGTAAGTGCGAAAACTACACAAAGCATGATTTCAAATTAAGAAGTAGTTAAACCCATATATCGACAATACACGTGTTTGCTTCGTAATCGATGAAAGCGTTACAAATTTGTTATAATATTAAGTACTTCGATTTATACTTATCAGTAAAAGAGCATGTATTTTTTATACTCTTCTTCGTCAGGAGTTTTACCTTCATTGTATAAATCTAATGCAGACATTCTGTTTTTGTGAATGGCATTTTTTTGGATTTTCATTTTCCCAAATTTGGAACAAATCTCTCTAATTTAAAGTTAAGATCATCGCGAAAAAAATGTTGACGTGGTAAGACAATCTCGAGTTGCATATGTGTGTCTATAAATACTGATACGTCATACCTGCGGTTAAACAAACCCTCTTCGTATCATCGTTGTTTGTTTTGAAGCAGCTGTAATTGCCAGACAGTAATTCGTTGTAAGCTGTTATGGTGACGGTTATTGAAGTTAAGTCTTCGTTTGAGGACATGTTGAAAACGCCAACGCTTGTTAGTTCTACCGAACAAACAGCCGTGAGGATCGCCACGCAGCGTCCTATGAGAGCTGTGTCCTTATTACATGCTATCAATTTAAGTTCCTAACTATGAGTAGTTAAACCTCAGTTATTCGTTCGGTTGTCCACTTTAAGCGACTTGTGGGTTACAGAGATCTGAAATATATGTTAGAGACTGTTGAAGGATTACATTTTTCTCGCAGTTATTCATATTTTCTAAAATTGATACATAACATACATTGATATAAAAGTACACGCTCTACGTTGTACTAAATCATCATTATTCTAAAACATGTTCTGTGTAATCGAGGACAACGACTCATATATCGATGTATTTCAAAGTATGAATCAGTGAGCCGATGTACAATACATATTTGCATATTTATTCAGATTATGACGATGTAATACATTAACGTCAAAAAACAACGATGGACTTAAAATAAGATCATGATCAAACATGCATGTTATGTTAACATCGATGTATAGTTTGCATTAAAATTAAACACGAATTTGATGATTGAATTTCAAAGCAAATATATATAAAGCTGCGGTCCATTTGTTGTTGTCCCGTTTCATTCACACTATAAATTGAATATTTTCTTAAAGAGAAGCACCCACTTTATAATTACAAGCGTCAAACTTTACCAAATGTGTTTTGTATAGTTGTCTTTAAAAAGTGTGTATCATGTACTTGACAATGGAGAAAAATAGCAGTGTTTTGTTACAAAGAATGTCGGTTCAGCGAACAAGTGATGTAACGGTCATGGTCAATAGTAATACAGGTTATGTACATGAATTCAAACTTGATGTTTACAAATATTGTAGTTTCTACCGTATACAGTTTTTGGAAATACAAATCTATGAGTGCTTACTTAGGTCGTCTTTAGACAAAAATACGTGTTAATCCTAATCGCTTAATATTTAAGGAAAATGATTACTTAATAGAAGAAATATCTGCATTTAGTATATGCATGTTTTAAACGTGGCTTGTTTACAAGGCAGACATTTTACGGTATCAATGGTTTAATCTGGCACTCCGATGGTCTTAAATGGAAAGCACCAGAAGCATAAAAAATAAATATTTTTGATTTTCTATCTAAGAAATATATATTGCATAATTATAAGGACACAGTCTACATAATTATATCGATATTACTAGTTAAAAATACACTGATTAAAATATGTTATAATAAAATGTTTAAATATCTTTACGAACCGTATGGCCAATAAGGCATAACGAACTGTTGTTCTTGAACTATTGCTGTGCAAAGACAATGTATCAGGAAAGACACAGGAAAATGTTGGTCAAAGAGAATCCCTCAGCACTTATGGCACATGCTTTCTAGGTAACCCAACCCACCAGGAAGCAGGACCACAGGCGAAGTGGCCATGCAAACATGGCAGACGAGCATATGATATTTTAGTCGGAGACCTTGTTAACATACTTATGTTTCCACGCAAGCTTCAATAGAGCGTTCATAAAGAGCTAATAAAGCTATCACATACACATTTTTCATAGAGCGGACTGGATTGGCTTAGCAACACGACCCTAGTAAACCTTACAAACCAAACAGAAAAAAAACGTTCTGGGCAACAGCATTCTCTTCAAAGGCGAAACAATGACGCAAAAGAAGATGCTCAAAAATTACTTGCATGACCTCCTGCGACACATGGTTCAATGTCTTCGCAGGATAAAAAAACTCCGTAGAAAACTATGGCTACATGTCCTTAAGTTTCACATCACTGCTACTTGGCAAAGGAAAATCATTGAAGTTGTCAAGCACACAAGAGGAGAGAGATGAATTTCTACAGGAAGAACACCTAGGTGATCATCGCTTAAAACCGATTGGTTAGTTTAAACATATTTATTTCTTTTGACAAGTACAATACATCAAAATACACAATACAAAAGATATCAGAAAAGGATTAAAACGGAAGAAATAATTCTTATTGAGTTTCTCTCCTTTGAATTGTATTTACACATAATTGGCAGTGTATTAGGAACAATGTAACTTAATTTATGCTAGACATATGAAGAACCGATTGGTTGCTTGGTAATTGTTCCTATATCCAAGAAGCATTGTTACCATCGTCCTTGTATGATTTGAAGAAACTCGTCTGCAAAAAGTGATGGATTTTGAAAATAAGACAAAGGCCGGGTCAGTTATGGGGCATAGTGGAAGCAACTAAATATATGCAAGAACGTCTAAATAACAATAATAAAATACAAGTGTTACCCGTTGTTAATGATATTGAGGCCGGTCCATATAGTGATATGGTATGATTGGAAGATAAAGATTGCATTATCCAACCGGAAAAAATAATTAACTTGCATTCAGCAATTTAATCCATTACATTTCGGAGTGAACAGAAAAAATATATTCTTCTCTTTATTGACGAAGAAATTGGGAGCTACGCAAACATAGCCACCTCCAAAAAGGAGACGTATCTCGATTTTCTGAATATCTGGAGCACATCTCATCAATACAGAAACACACCAGAGAAGGCTTAAAGGACAATAAGGACCTCAACACATCCAGCTGGATTAATTAAATGTATATATATAACGAGCCAGAATTTTCTGATTCAACAAGCCCTTAACCACTTCCGTCGAATGCAGAAAGTGAAAAATCTGGAGCCCATTAACTACATTACGTTATTTCTGAGGTTTATATTTCATGCGTTGTCAATAAAAATCGTCACGAAATCTACATTCTATGTAATTATTTGTGTACTAGGTATGAACGTTGTACTGAAAACCTGCCTCAAAGGAAGAGACCAGAGGCGCACAGATGGCATCGAAAGCCCTTGGCAATAGTATTGATTGATGATAGTACCATACCTACAGTTGTATATGCAGACAAGATGGATCTGGTTATCACTTGTATATAGATAGAGAATCATGGGCGTGGCTGCAGTTTACCCAACTAGTCATGATGTATGCTAATTAGACATGGGTATATCACTATGCAGTGCACTCTTATAGTAAAAGCCGAATCAATGAGATACTAAGACAAGTATTATGCCGATAATTAGAAAGACGAGCAAACGAAACCTGGGATGAAGGAACAGGTTGATTAAGATTGAATATGACAGTATAGATATCACTTGTTGGGAAGTTCACATTTTGAATGTACTAGAGCTGTCTACTCCCATTAATTTTCTGACATTAAGCCAAAGATCCGCAACATAGCCTTATACGGTGGTCATCGAGTTGACATTACCAACATAACTCTAAATAATAATTGGTTAGTAGGAAAAGCCAAATGGTTGAACATTTTTAATGAGAATAACATTGCGTAGTAATTCGTATTATTTTTGTAATATGATAATAACTTATAGAAATTCGTTATATATATGTGATGCACAAAGTTATGATCCTGGCATAATTGTATACAGTCTAACCTGTCAAAAAAAAACACTCAAGGGATTTGGTCGTTATGGTCTTTGTTCACAGTAGGTCTTTATACGCAGGGTCGATTGAAAGGTATTGAAAGGATTGGGAGGAAATCGTTGTGGTCTTTATGGACATGTGGTCTCTATTAAAAGGTGGTCTCTTGGACAGGTTTGAATGCATGTCTAATACCTTTAACTCGAGGTCAGAAATAGTCATTGCAAAAGAATTTCTACGTCACTATACTCATCACTTTTGCAAAATAAAATAATGCATTACATGTTATCACACTCTGCTAGCATCGACACGTCTTTTTTTTAAGTAAATATCAGGTTCATTAATAAACAACGTATATAACTAAAATATCATGTAATGTGAATTTGTTCTTCAATAAAGACGGATTGCATGATACATATCATCTACTGACATTCTATTTATACTCTTTAGCTATTGCTTTGCTATATCGTGAATATCATTTTGATTTGCTGCCAGTTTTTAAAATCGATATCTAAAGTATGCTTTGACAAATAATTGTTTAATATGTACAATGAAGTGTGGCTGATTGCTATTGATATTATCCGTTTGTATAAATGTTCAAATACTTAAGGTTAACGACAGGCAATTTATTTGTATTTTACCTATAGACCGCCAATGCAGTAGGTGATTTAATGTTGAACGTGTGTTCAATACACAACGCACTATCATGTTTTAGCGGTGATCATACAGTTATAGTTTTCTTTTGCGCAAATGTAGTATACATGTTTTGGTAACATGACTCGTAATAAAATGCACGACAATACGTAGCTAATGAAAACAAGTTCGTTGCTAATGTTCTGCAAATAGCGTGTAACATTTGAATGTGTCTACGCATTAAGATCGCTTAACGAATTCATATTTCCAATTCCAATTAAAATCCGCGGATATATGTTCAAATACTGGTGATTTGAATTGCAATGTATTATCTTAATACAGTTTGCTAAGATTTTGTTTCGCCTACGCACTAATGACTTGTTATATATGACTGTGCTAACCGTCGTAGATTTTGAGCCATGTAAGCACGCTGATAATAGCGTCATTTTTGATTAAATATCCGAAAATTACCCAATTATAAAATAGCTTTGAATATTAAGTTTTAAAAAGCAGTCATTATTATATTTATTCAACGCTTAATTTATGCATCTGAGATGTCATTGATTAACAGTTATTCTTTCAAAAGAATACAATATAACTTTGCTTAAAGAAGATGAATCTAAAACAACAATAAAAATACTCAACGAGTTAGCCCACATTTAATTGATTTCTATGTAAACTGTGTAACGCGCATGCTTATTAAACGGATGTTTGTGTTTGCTATTTATTTAAATGTTTTGACAAAGATTAAATGGGGGTAGACAGGGTACATTAAACAGTACATTTCGAAATTCTTATTCCTTCTTTTTGTCTCTATAATATAGATTGATTATTAATATTGTTACGTTACATATTTAAGTAAATGGCAACAATGCACCAATCGATACTTAACAAAATAATGCACATACCAGTTGGGGCCTCGGTAGTCGTAACTGGCTTCAGGGTGGGTCGCTCTAAGCAGAAACCAAGAGTATATGCGTGTGCTTTAACCAAACGCTTCGCTTTGAATGTAATAAAGACATATGTTTTCTCAGATTTTGTGTTTTAATGGACGATATACATGTGACGATCGTTAATTATGTATACTTACCAGTTGGGGCTATGTTAGTCGTAACTGGTATCGGTGTAGGTCCGTCTAAGTACAAAACACAAACAGACGGTTACATTTAAGAAATAATATTTTCCCATGATGGTTTGTTGTCGAATAACTCACAGTAAGGAGTATAGATGCGTAGGAATAAAATCACGAGTGCGAAGCACGAGTGATTTCATAACACGCATCTATACTCCTTACTGTGTTATTCGACAACAAACCATCATAGAAAATTATTATTTCGATTCTTAAACGATTCTGATTGATTTGGTTCAAGCTTTTGGACGTGAACTATATTTTTCAATACTCCGCCCTTCTTAGTACAAAGTGCACTATTAAGTGACGTTATTGAATCGTTACAAGCATCTGACGTCGTTTTAATTCATGAATATTTTGCAAATGACGTCACTTTCATTGAGAAAAAAAATCGTAGAAACAAAATGACGTCACGTTTATTTATGCTACTGAAAAGCTGACATGCTATTTAGAGAATAACAGGTTACTGTCTGATCTTTTTGTAATATATCAGGCAAGGCTTAGAATAATATAACGGCGAGGCTTTCCGAGCCGTTATTTTATTCATGCCGAGCCTAATATATTACAAAAAGAACAGGCAGTAACCTGTTTTTCTGTTTATCATACCTCATTTAAAAGTCACCATTTTAAAAGAAATAATAATGAAAAATCGCTACGACGCTGCATTTTAAGCGGGAATGAATATGATCTGTGACGTTTGACTTGTTAATAATGACGTCATGAGAACGTGCGCTTAATATTTGTAAAATATGTTTCTTCGCAGTTTGTTTGCTTTTTGTGTCTAAAATATATTACATCTTGGTATCAAATTGTTTGTTTTGTTGAATCTGATTTTATTTTACTACAAATAATGACTCCATAGTTCATTCCGAATAAAATGACTTACATCCAAACATCGACTGATATACCAACCTCCTGTCGACCGTCATCATCATTTACACATTCATTTTTAATATGTGGAAAATACGTTTTTTGCTGTTTGTGTTGCTTTCTGTGGATTTAATGAAATACATCTTGGTATCAAATTGTTTCTTTTGATGAATCTCTTTTATTTTTACAATAAAATATGACTTATTTGTTAAGTCTAAGTAATATGAGACATCGACTGATATAAGAACTACCTGTTGAACATGATGTAAAAAAAATATATCATGCAACGTTATATCAGTCAGATATTAATGCAGCGGTATGATAAAAAAAATCTTAATTACGTTTCCTAACAAATAACATTCTGTGTAGGCGTGGTTATGCCACGTATCACCACATATACAATTTGTTGTATCATTACATTTATATACATGCTTCATTTATTACATTTTTTAGAGCGGGTTTTAGCACGCGCATTTTACTGCAATATTTTCTTTATTTATTCGGAACTATTTTCGAAACATTAAGTTCCGCCCATACTTATTGCAGAATGACCCACACTTAATTTACTTCTTTGTCTATGGAAAACAAGTCGCGTGTAGTGTTGTCTATAATATCCATTGGATAGAAGAACGTTACAATGTTTCGCCACATGATATGAGTGTTTTGTTTGAACGATATATGTGTAGAACTAACAATTGTGCACGTCGAGTATAAAACAGACGGTTTCAGAGGAAAGGTATTTGTCGTCTCCCTCTTAAGAATTTTACATTCATATCAGCCACATGCATTTCGGCATACTTTAAAAAAATCATATTTAACATACTTCATTGAGATTCTGGCGTTTAATATTGAAATGTCTGGACCTAAAGGTTAAACAACCCATTCTGTCTTTGGGTCATTGACTTGTTCAGGTTACAATGTTATCGGAACAGAACACATTATAGCATGTGACTAATAGCAGCAAGTTTGAAAAACATGTTTGTTTGTAAAAAGGACAATTATAAACACAAACATGTTAATTTAATGCACTATTATAATTATTTTCCTTGCTCATGAATATGCGATGTTCGCTCANCGCTATTTATACAGTGATAATGATACTTTTAAAATGCTTATCACGTAAAAGAACAATGAATTTGGTAGCAACTATTATAGTATGATGAACCGTAATCATGTCCATTCCGTACCGTTATATTCTCGTCTGCTGTCGGCGGAAGTATACACGGGAGTCGGAGGGTTTGCCCTTCCGGTATGTCCAGAACGAGGCTTAATGTATCTCTGGATTTGAAAAAAAAACAGGGAACGAAGCTTCTTTCGCTACCACGTTGGTACCGAAGTTTTCTATTTAACAATGTTTTTATTACAAGGAAGTTAAAAACTATTGAGAACACTACCCATTGCCTCATATATGAAGAATATCACGATAAAATCCATCTCGATAAATGAATGTATCAACATACATCTAATAAAGTAATTTATCAGCAAAACATTTCCGGTGGATTAGTTTCCGGAAAACCAAATGTCATGTGGTATTTAGAAGACAACTGATGGTGTTTGCATCGGGAATAGCAGTACTTAGCGATGTATTATCAATAATGACGTTTCACTGTTTTTTTATTAGCCTCCCCCCCCCCCACNAATGTAAACAAATTGCCACACATGTCAACCATTATGATGATGAAGTGTCGCGTGAAACCACTGCCTCCCTACCTCACATGTCAATTTGACACTCAGTGGTCACATTTGGCCATAAAACAGCTTGACAATTCTATCACTTTGCCATATCTTTATTGATTTTACAATAACTTGTCAAAAGGACACATTGGCATCTCGTATTGATGTGTATTTCCATGTTCAGTGATATTGTTAGATAATTGCGTTGTTTATTTCAGATAACATATATGTATTGCAACGGATGCAAGTAAACAGACATTAATTTGCATAATGTTTTACACTTATAATAGTAATGACATTTTTATGACAATGTGTGAACAAGTACCTTTTAAAGAGTTCTGATTGTATTCTGTATATATTTCCATTTTGAGTCTCGATTCTAATGTGATTATTTATTATTCACAAGAACAACATTCTGCCTTAATCATTTACCAACAGACACATCATTAAATAAATAACGAGTCAAACATGAAAAAAGCTTTTATTGTTATTAGTTTGATTAGTGTCAACAACCCAGAAGTCGCTTTGCAATGAATGTTAAGGGCGCACTAATGTTTACTGTTTCGGATCATGACACGATCATTATATTTACAAACATCATCACCAACGACAACAACATCATCTTGATACTCATCATCATCATCAGCAGCAGCACCATAATTATCATCATCATCACCATCGTCCTCTTCTTATTCCTTTTCTTCTCCTTCTAGTTTTCTTACTGCGATATATTACAGAACCGGTGTCGTCCAAAAATGGATTCCTAAAATATGGTATTATATGGTATATATGCGCGTTATATAACCATGAACTCAATGTAACATACAATCAAGTCGTCAATAACTTAACACCACTTACCGTTCTCACGAGTTTTTTTTAGAAAACAGCATATTCAAGTTAGACTTAAGTATGAATCGAAACAGCGTTTTCTTTGCTGCCAAATTTGGAAAAATCAGTTTTAACATCGGCAATCGATTTCCCACGTTACCAAACATCCTTTTCAGTACATAAACAAGTGACATGATGTTTGCACAAACAGGTCGATGGCCATTTCATAGCAATTTGTTACAATAAACATTGATGAAAACACCGTACATGAGTTAAATCAAAAATGAATGTTTCTTTTGTTATGCCAATCTATATTTCACAGACCCTTCTGCGCCTAAGGGTGCATTATGTGAGGACCCGAAGTGTGTCCCAGCACTCCTACCTAATTAACTGACTTGACTCACGATAGTTGGGATGAATTTTGAAATATAGCTGCCCGTTTTCCATTAACAGTTATTTGTGTTTTACTCAAGGAGTTCAATTTGTGTGTGTTCTTCTAATCTTTGACCTGGTAACCTAGTTTTTTGACACACATGGCCAAAACTCAAACGTTGTAATAGATATATGCAAGATAAACAAAGTTAAATCAAGATTCAAAAATAAATGCAACATCCAGAGAGGTAACAAGTTTTATTCCCAAAAGATTTGACCTGGTGATCTAGTTTAAGATTTTCTTTGAACTTGGCGTTAATATTGTAAACATGAGCATTTTTACCAAAACATTATCATAAATGAAGCAAATAGAGTGGTAACAAGGTTGTTTCTAAAATTTGGCCTGTTGACCAATTTTGTTTTACAAACACGTTGCCCTGATTGAAATTGACCTAGATGTTATTAAGATAAACAATTTGACCAAGTTTTATCAATTATCAGTAATGAATGTATATTTTCAAAATAATCATTCTGTTTATGAATAAGTTTTCTGAAGTTTGGATGAACAATCTACCAAACAGTCACCGCCGGACAAAGAGTGTTCACAAAAGCTCGCCCTGTGAATTTCTTGCTCAGGTAAGCTAAACAAGTACATTTCTCCGTATTGCATTAATAAAAGATGCTATTAAAAACTTTGTGAATATTATTATATACAAAAGTATACATAAAAAATGCAACAATTAATATTGTTCTGAATTATTGTCGTCTTTTGCCGTGGACTCTTTATCCTATAAAAACAATTGCTACGTCACAAACTATCTAAAATGTGTCTCACTAAACAAACGCAAATTTGTCCCTTTGTGTTCATGTACCTACAATCAGAGTGCAGAACATACACATTTATTGTAAGGTGACTGCCTAATGAATACTGTGTTTGCTTGTATAAACTCATTATTTTCTAAATTCTCGTTATTTTTAAACTTCGAGTTTTCGTTTCCCTGGCATCAAACTAGTTCATTGAATATATATTTCATTTTACATTTCAGAAAATGCATCTGCAAATGAGATTTCTGAGGTTGACAAAACCAATTGAGTTTTCATTTTCTTGATTTCAAACTAATCTCTTCAATAAGGATATATTACCTTTTACAGTTAAGAAAGAAATGGGTCAAAATTGTATCTGAAAATGAGTTCCCTTAGTTGTAAAAAAAGCGTGGTCCCTCGACCTGATTACATGATTGAGTAGAATTTTAGTCGTACTCTAATATATTTAATCAATGTACAAAGGTCACATTGAATTAAGCAAACATTTATGATTATAACTATTGATACAAAATTAGAGATTTTGTAAACGTTTGTCAGTTATTTCCGTTTTTCCATCAACGGCTAACTCGTCGAACGTTAGTAAGTCCCTTTACAGACATCGTAACCATGGCGCCACCTTCCGTCGACGCAATAGTTCTTCCGGGTACTTCCGTTCGCGCAAGTCTGTGTGACATTGACCCCGTTCATCACGAGTTTCGGAACCGGAAGTTTCGTAATAGCATCCTTGAGTTGCACAGACGCCGGTCGGGTGCAATACTCTGTAATGGGCGATAGTGAAATCACAAATCAGAGATTTGTTTAAGAAACGTACCAGCTTATGATCTAAGTGCAATAATCTACTAAAAGTTAATACGTAATTTAAACATGTTCATGTCACATATGTATCATACATGTCAGGCAAATTCATCGTGCATTTGCTGTATTTACAGTGTAGAACAAACAAACTCCCACGCAAAGTTGAACAAGATCCAACCTAACAAAATCAGTGTATCACAGGCGTTGCAATACACGTATTATAAATCTGGCTCTGTTTTTCGGTCTCACTTAAAGTCAAGCTTCAAGCCTGCGATATAATATAGTTTACATAAAGCACTATCAGCTATTATCAGACAAATTCACAAACATTTCCATCATTAAACTTGCCAATATATTTTTATATTTTGCGTTTGTTTTCTTTTGTTTATTTGTTGTGAAAATATGCTGTCCTCATGTGCCTCATATGGCGTATTGGACCGAAATAAACACCTATCTAAAAACACCTATCTATATTTATTCTTCAGGAGAACACAATTTCAAATATTCAGACGCGGGGTTCTAGATGGTTATAGGGTACGCCGACGCAATAAAAGCACAAATACATGTTCGTTTACACATTTACAAGAGCTTTAAAACCTGTTATCAATTCAACTGTTTAAAAGATGTTAACTATTGAGGAAAAAATTACATTACACGAATATATCGTGCGAAAGCTCAAACTCACTTTTTCGTAAAAAATGTCTGCCATATTTGGAAATCGGTACTTCCATATTTATTGCAATTAGATATTTCCAAATCTTAGGCTAATAATTCACCTGTATACTTATCCGCAGCTGTCAAAGTATATGCTTTCCAAAATCAGAATTGAAGTTAATGTTTGTATGGAAAATATGAAACGCGCTAATTCACATGGTCCGCGCTCTTGGAAAACGCGACTCAATGCATGTGCGTATAGTGTCGTCCCAGATAAGCCAGTGCAGACGCACAGTCTAATCAGGTCCGCGACTTTCCGCTTTTATGGAATTTTTCGCTTAAAGGAAGTTTCTTCTAAACGCAAATGCTGTCTAGGCGGGAAGTGTCGTCCTTGATCAGCCTGTGCGGACTACACAGGCTAATCGTGGACGACATTTTACGCACATATATTAAGCCCTGTTTTTCCCTGAGCGAGGCTTATATCTTTGCAACGTGTTACTTACTTTTGCAGATCGGTTCCCTCGGCAACCAGCAGCCCTCACGACACAACGCCTTTTTAATTCCGAGTGTGGGGTAAGCGTCGTCACCGAAATTGATCTTCACCGCCGTACCGTGGGGGAGTCCAGATTTCGATTCCCAACCGGCGGGAAGTGCATAGGCGGAACCGGTTCCGGATTGCTTTACTGTGAAATTGGCAATAAACTGTGGGCAGCGAACTGGTATATTAAATAACATAATAATAATGTAATACCTTATTTTTATATTACCTACAGTATAAATAAACACAATTTTCATTGATGAAGACAGCTACGGCGGACGACAATATATTTGAGTATCTCGAAAGCCCGTTATCCCCGCGTTGTTTAAGGTGTTTGAGCTAAAAATAACTTATGTCTGTATGGTGTTATGGTTAAATACATTGAACATAATGGCGGTTATATGTGAATGTGATCATAATGGTTATTTATTATCTGGAAGGTATAAACATTGATACAGATCTGTCTAATGTACAGTTGTCTCAACATGTACAGATAATAGTGTCTTCACAAAAAAAAACGCATGGTCGCGAACATATATTAACATCAAAGATCACAGAATTCGGTATGACGAAATGATATTTCATGGTTATTATTGCTTTCGTTGATCGAATGTAGGGCTGTCACGATTCACCGGTAAACCGGTATATCGCGGTGCATGTCGTTAAAAAATCGCACCGCGGTACGGCGTTGCCGCACCGGTTTTTTAATCTAATTATTCTTGTATGAACACAGAGGATAAATACATAACAAATTTTGTTATAATTATCGTTTTGAAAACTGTAGAAGCGATTCAAAAGTGTTAAATAAATAATCCGTAATCCAGGTCAAGCAAGCGCTCCCACGTGTAGATGTTTAACTTTCACGTTTTAAATACGGAGCTTTACAAGCCTGTATGGTTCCGTACCTTTTTAGAAGTTGGGACCGATTTCCTNTATTGACGCTCTACTTGAATAATCAATATGTTGAACAATAGTATTAAAAACAGGTAGCATACAAATAATCCCTGAGCGAAATTGCCCACGTAACGCATCGTTCCACTTATATTTAACATCGGTGTAAGACTGATACTCAGACGAGGCGTTATTACAAAATAATGAAAACTGTAACGGAGCGTGATCACTAAACACGTTAAAATCGTGCACAGTAAAATCTGATATGCTTGAAAAGCTATATTCGTTTGCCAATAAATAATCAATGACAGAAGTACCGTTATTTGAATAAAAAGTTTGTTTACAGCTATTGCCAACTCTACCATTAACAATACGTAGACATGTGGATTTACATAAATCTAGTAATCTTACTCCGTGGTTATTTAGTGAACAATCTACTGAGGCCCTAACAGAGGCATTATCAGGGTTATAATCAACATCATCATTTACAGTATTAATTCTATCATGTACAATATAATCGCATTTATTACCAACTCTACTATTGAGATCGCCAGTAACAAACACTTTACCAAATTCAGAAAAATAAGCAATATCATTTTCTAAAATTTCAAATAAATCTACATTAAATGTGTTATAAACTGGAGACTCATTTCCCCATATATAACTTGCACAAATATAAACATCTTCTGAGATATTAAAAAATGTGTGATCTAGTTTCACCCAGATAATTGTATCATAATGATTTTTTAAAATAACTATTCCATCAGCTAATTCTTCTTTAATATAAACAACAATGCCACCGCTATTTCTGCGAGAATTTCTATGCTGGAATTTTCTAAAGAAGTTAAAAGATATGTATCCACTCAAATCGATATCACTACCGCTATTGGTCCAAGATTCATACAAAAAACATATATCATTAGCACTTAAAATACTAACAAATAAAGAATTACTTTTCTTACAATTTGTAAGGCCATTTACATTCCACGAAAGAATGTCAATTTTTCCCCCGTCGTGTCCCTAATCGCGCACTGGACGACCGTCAACGTACAGGGTGTCGTACGCGATCCAAGATCGCTTGCCTTTGGCTCTTTCCGCCTTCATCTTCGGAAGCAGCTTCCTACGTTTGGCAACCACTTCCGGCGGAAACTGTTCAAACACATTAAATCCTGTACCATCGAGATGTTTCCATTGCCGTCTCACCACTTCCTTGTCTTTGAAAAACGAAAACTTGGCAATTATCGATCGAGTTTTACCACGGGTAGGCTCCCCCGGCGATCTATGTACCCTCTCGAACTTAATTGCATCCGCCGTTTCCTTTGCGATATTGAGTGCCTCGTTGATATGTTTTCTGAGTAACGACTCTGTGATCTCCGGCGACTCTTTATCCACTTCCGGCACACCAGTAAATACAAGATTGTTACGCATACTCTGCGATTTCATGTACACCAGATCATCACGGAGGCTGTCGCGTTCCCGTTCAAGCTCGTCTATCCTACTTGTGACCTGTGCCGCCGCAATGTCCGCCCCCTCTGTGATATGTTCGAGCCTCGACACGCGCTCGTCAACCCTTTTGACTTTATCCTCAAGAGCCAACCAAAGGGTGTTCATGTCCTTTTCAATTTTTGCCATACGCAGATCCATATTGTCTAGGCATTGCAATTTTTGCTCAACTGAGGTAAGACGTCCACTTATTACTCCAAGTGCACTCATAACATCCTGCAATGTTGGTTGCGCTCCGGCCATGATGGTATCCTTTGGCGAATTGCAGGGTTCGTGGTTGTTAAGAAACACGCTTGTGTTTGTTAAGTCACTATCTTCTCCGCCATATAATACAGAGTTTGTAAGACCAAGCAAATCACTTACTGAAAAAGAAGTGTCTGAAGTCTGTTTTTCACTGGACGGGCCTCTTTGTTTTGGTATCTTTCTATTGTTCAGATTTACACTTTCATTTCCACTGCTATTCCTTTCTTTTCTCTTATTATTTGATTTTCGACCCATCAGAACTTACATTAAGTACTATTTATCCACATAGTACGAATATTTTAAAAACCACGATATTTATTGAAATTAAAATTTACTTCGAAATCCGACACAGCAAAAAAAAAACACGTCCGTTTTCCCGCGCAATCACGTGACTATTCCTAACAGAACGCAACGGATATTTAAAAATGGGCTCCGCTGACTCCGCATTATAAACATGCCCTTCAAGCGTTTGATTTACACAGATCGTAGTCAATCTCCATGCAGAGTTGTCGTTCGTTGCTCTCACATACACCTCTGCGTTGGGCTCAGCGGCCATATTGGACAAGAATCTTGTCCATAATCTTGTCAAAACCGAACAAACGCATTCAAAGTATATTTGATTGGATTTTTAGGATCAGAGGCGTTAAATAATGAAATACGTATTTTTAATTTAAGATACATAGTGCAAATACTGGGTAGTTTTAATGCAACTCTTTGGAACTATTTTATTGCCCATTTACGCAGATGAAATCATTCCGCGCACTTAACAAATGTAAACAAATGAACAAATTGAGTGACGTTAGGCATTGCTTCGACGGCAAACGTGTTGTCGTACGGCTAATTGTATAAGGGAAAAGAATTATGATTAGTACTTAGTTGTAAATGTAATGCAACCGTCGTGCAAGAGATCGTAGTCCCATCTATTGTGAAACAACATGGCGGACATTGTACAAAAAGACGCGAATAACAATAACAATGAGTATAAAATTGTGAAAAACAAGAAAACGAAAAGTGATGCTTGGCAACATTTTGGCCTGAAACTTAATACAAAGTCAAATAAATTATTGTTCTTATTCATTACAGTTTCTAGTCATACCATGATAACAGTGTTTTCAGATTTATGAGTTTAATAAAGTTGTAAAACCTGTTATTCTGCTGTTTTCCTCACAGATATACATTCTGTAAAATATCGCGATACGTATCGCGATACAGTGTTGCCGTATCGCGATATATCGCGATACGCTCACGGCGTATCGTGACAGCCTTAATCGAATGTGTATGATCATGGGTATCTTTGAAACTTATTTGCTATTCAAACTGAAATAACTTGTGAGAATGAACACTTGTATTGGTACTGTCTCATATCAGATTCTAATAACTAGATTTCACACATGCACGGACGTCTCGAATATTTTCCCTAACGTATGTCACACTGTGGTATTGGGACGTTCCAGTTTCCCCCCACGCACCTGACACTTTTCGGTGGTCTTGCTTTGTAGCCTACGTCACACATGACGACATAATTACCGGAAGTGACGTTCTTCACTAACTTGCCGTGTCGGATGACGGGCTTTGTACATACACACTTTGATATTGGGACGCTCCAGATTCCCTCCAAGCACCTGACACTTTTCGGTGGTCTTGCTTTGTAGCGTACGTCACACATGACGTCATAATAACCGGAAGTGACGTTCTTCATTAAGTTGCCGTGTCGGATGACGGGCTTTGTGCACACGGGTATCATCCTGACGGTTGTTCTTGGAGGCGAAAATCTGATAAATTCAATTATTACAATTATTACTTTATAAAGAAATTCAATGAGTTGTTCCACACCAATTCTGCATAAGAGATATCAGAGAGGACGTTGGAATAATACCTCATACGTCATTTTTCGCATGTTAATATATTAATAATATATAAAATATGCTTGGTTCTTTAAAAGGTTAAATCAAGCATTCGATTCTCAACAAACAAACTAATGCATTAAATTTACAAACTACATTGTAGGTGAAAACAATGCTTGTTGTTAGCATATTTATTTAACAATGAAGTGAAAAGAAAATCGGCGAACTTGCAGTACATTATTGCTAAAATATGCGTATTATAAATTANTACAACATACATTAACATACAACTTGGTGAAGATTTAGTGCAACAGAAGATACCCTTTAATACAGTCTTATCAAATGTATTGCTTGTTCTGTGGATATGCTGTTTGCCAATTAAGTGGGTTATTTCGCGATCGATTTATACCAGATAAAAGAAACATATATTAAAGAAGAAACACAAGATATGATTCAAATGTTGCTTAAAAAATGAATTCCCAAAATATCATTACCTTGGCAAACCGGAAGTGCTGGACTCCAGTTTCCGGCGCTGAACTCATGCGTGCTGACTTTTAACACAGCATCTCCTTGACGGTCCTTGTTACATATTACCCGGATCTTGCCGTTATGCAGTCGCTCTCCGGCGTTGTAGCTGGTCTTTCCGGAAGCAGTTCGCCCGTGATACGGCCGGTAACTCGCCCTGCTGAACTGCGAACCAGATGGGATCACACAGTCTGAGGAAAAATAAGTATGCGTCTCGCAATGGGATAAAACATGAATCGTAAAATATATTTGATTTGCAAGAGTGATTGATAAATGACACGTGTTGAGTAATAGATGTTAACAAGAATTGCACTTCTGGTGATATTTCTTCAGTTTAATTATTCCAATTTATTGTTTTTAATGTCCTTGTCTCAAACCTCCCACACTGTCCAAAGTATCCCCTCTAAATGGCACACAGCACACAACACAGACAAAACACCAACAATAATAAATTTGGGGTCATTGACTTTGAAGTGGCAAGTCAAAAACACATTAAGTATTTAAACTGGATTTAGGTCGGGAGCAAACCTCGAACACATTTCACATAACTTTATAATAATTTCTCTCACAAAAACCAACTAATTACAGCAAAACTTATGCATGCTTAAAGTAAGGCACACGTTAATATATGGGATACCAAAGGGGTCGAAACTTTAACTTCTGCTCGAGCAGG
>VMBQ01006590.1:0-52664 GCA_007657795.1 Dreissena rostriformis | reverse complement strand
ATTTAGATCATTTCTGTCCATGGATAGAAATTGAAAAGCCCTATCTTTGTTCTGAATTTGGGCATTTCTTAACCGATTTTTACCAAATTGTTTGCACATCTGACATAAATGACATCACATTTGACATAATCACTTTTTGCGACACATAACAAAAATGGGAAAATATACCAACATCAACTCGGCCGGCTTTAAGAAAGATAAGCGGTTATCCTGATCTAATTATGACCATTGACGTACAGTTATTCAGCGTAGCTTTAGCTCTAGCCTTAAGAAAGATAAGCGGTTATCCTGATCTAATTATGACCATTGACGTACTGTAATTCAGCGTAGCTTTAGCTCTAGCCTTAAGAAAGATAAGCGATTATCCTGATTTTATTATGACCATTGACGTACAGTAAGTCAGCGTAGCTTTAGTTCTAGCCCTACGAATTATAAGCAAATATCCTGTTGTAAGTATCTTTAGTTCAGACGACATAACGCTTTCAAAAATGCCATCTGAGAGAAAAGCGCAAAATGCAACGAACCTTTTCCGAATAAATACACTCCACACAGTAACACCAATAGTATTTCATAGAAAGATGTACCAATCATCGTTGAGAATAGATTGATTTTTTTATAGTTCCGTAACTTATACATTATACACGAAAACATGCATTCTTGACAAATATCGGCAAGCTTCAAAAGAAATGAAACTCATGTGTTAATGAAAGTCAAAACTATTTATCACTTTACAAAATTGCTTGGTAGAAACACATTCAAAATATTTAAGAACGTATAAATTCTTTCCCCAAACCACGCACACTAATTCAGATTAAGGAAGTTTCTTTAAAATACAAATTGTATAAGTGTTCAGCCTTGAGACGGATATTTTTGACACACCATCTGATAGACATTAAATTATTTTCCGTGTTTATAAAATGCGTTATTGAAAACGATGCGTTACAGCGTTTACAAATTGTCATATTTTCGAAACCAAATTAATCAAGGCAAGAAGGGTCGGTTCATCGCTTTATATATTTTAAGTTACCAAATGTTTAAACGGTATCAAATGAAACAAGAGACCCGTATTATATGTTATTATTGTATTAATAAACAATATTTACAAAATATGTGTCATCATAAGTGACAACAACTGCACAAAATGTGGCGTGTTCTGAGAAAATTGGGCAAAATGCTTGTGCGTAAATTGTCATCCCAGATTAGCCTGTGCAGTCCGCACAGGCTAATGAGGGACGACAATTTCCGCTTTTATAGAATTTTTCGTTTAAATGATGTCTCTTCTTAGCGAAGATCCAGTTTAGGCGGAAAGTGTCGTCCCGGATTAGCCTGTGCGGACTGCACAGGCTAATCTGGGATGACACTTTACGCACAAGCATTTTGCCCAGTTTTCTCAGAACACGCCGCATATATGCTGCAATCTTTAGCAATATAGAAGCTATAAATAAGATTCTCTCTATACATAAGATGGTATTTTAGCCATTAAATTGGCAGCTCTGATATCTTTCTCATACTTAAAGAATCATTTATATTATAAATACCATTTATTGCATCTGCATTTCATAATGATTAATAACAATGCAACCTGTTGAGATGATTTCTAGCCCAAACACCAACATCGTAACCATAACTACTACCACCTTCACCGTTATCATCACCAGAAGAAGTGATAACAGCAGAATGTGCAGCGTCATTATCATCACCATCATCGTCGTCAACACCAACAGCAGCATCAATATCAGCTGTTGAAGTCATTCTTTAAACGGAACAAAGACAGTTCATCTTCATTTATAAGTTCCCTTATACATTTCATTTGCAACATGTTATACTGACTGTATTTGACGTCAACTTGTTATATTCTGTGTTTTCATAACATTTATTTATCGTGTGTGACAAAATAGTGACACGTTGAAAGGTTTAAAGGTGAAATGCTGATTTTATGACGAAAAATGCAATTTTATAAATAAATATATTCTAAAACGATTGGAATCATCAAGAAAAATGACAAAAAATATTTTGATACTAAAAAACGATATTTAGTTTTCCGTAAACCGCTCAAGTATTTCCGCCACCTATTTCGGTGATGACGTCAACTTGACCCAATGCGCATGACACGGAAACTCGTCCATTGTTTTTTCAGCGATCGAAATTGTGCGAGATGCATTGAATTAATTATAAAACAAAGCCCTTAAAAGCGGCAGATAATACATTCTTTAAATGTTGTGGTTATTTTATTTTACATTGAATGAATTTTCATTTCATTTATATTGAAAGACAATATAAATAAATTTTAGCATACAAAAAGTAAAAACATGCATATTATGCAAATCGAACTGTCTTTGCATGTATATTGAAATCTCTTAAGTTGTGATAATGAGTGATAAAACTCTAGCATTTTATGATACCATAAATCTATATATTTAATTTAAAGTGCGCAATTATTTTTTAACCCTGATGTGATCAAACGTGATTGCTTGTTTTCATGATGGTGTTTCGAACACTGCAATAACGTAAAAATCTTTACATGTACTAGCGGAGTTTACACCAGCCGGTAGCCGTTAACTGTGTAGCAGTAAATTTGTATAATATTTTAAACTTATAGTAATTAAACACTTTATTATTTTGATTAAACTGGCTAATATCTATACAATATATAGTGTATGTTAATCCATGTCGGACACATGTCTTCATTTTAATTAAATTTGTTACAATATTTTATTAAAGCAACTGTTAAGTATTTTGGCTGTATAATAGGGCTTATATAACTGCTTAATATGCCGAGCGATGACATGGACATGAAGGTATCATAAATTGTGTTAAACGACCAGACACTAGTCTACCACATGTGGTTTATTCAGGGACCCAAGTATAGGTCTCTGGGTTTATGACACCCCGATTTCTTTGTCTGGACAGTATCCGATCACAGCGAGATAATCGGTTTGTGATGAACAAAGGGGCAATTAAAAAAACCGGGTTAAAAATGCTGAAACAAAGATTATCAACATTGGTGTGAACAACTAAATAAAAACAATTACATTTATTAAGAGAATTTATGTAATGTGTTACAATGTAAGTATTTACAGACATATACAGGTTCAAATCAGTTACTATATGCTGCACACATAAAAATCGATATATTTCTTGTTTGTTTTCATCCTTATTCGTGTTTGTTCATTAAATTTAATTTATTCTGAAAGCATTTCCATTTCTGAGTATTTTGGTTCTAAAAAATGGTCGCGAAGATGTGCCAAGTATATACATTTTTGTGGTAACCACAAACCGACGCTCGAAGATTGTGTTCCATACCCGAGTGTCAGAAAAATAAATAAATAAAAAGAACAATATAATCGTTCCAAAATGTATTCCCTTGCACGCTAATGTTTTATTCATACATAATAAGTGAACTTATATTTTATATGATACATGATTATCAATAAAACGATGATTATGTAAAACAGGTTATATTCTTTGTATAAATACAATCGATCTATTGTGTTTTCATCCTCATTTGGATGCGTTCATAAAATTTAATGTATTCTGAGTATTTTTTGTTAATAACATCCTACTCATGTATTGATTCTTCATAGTTTATTTCAAGGAACTCGTAAAAAGAAACTTCAATGACATCTGGGTGGGGACAGTTTGCATGGACGCCTGTGTGCTCAGTTATGCACTTTACCCCTGTGTCTTCCATCCTTTCCATCATCTCTGGGTACTCAGTGCAGCATTTGCACTCAATCTGCATACGATACGGTGTGCAACATGAACATGTTCACCTGAAAATACAAAATATGGTTGATTGTCAATTCAGAAATTCTTTACATTCAGACATTTTGCAAGTATCAATTCTGTGTTGATATTTATTAACCATTCAACGTAGTCATATTACATATTCAACGTGCTCGTACTGTAGAATTAGAATCAACGAATTTGTTTAAGTCTTTGTTCCGACATGTGTATTAAACAAATGAAGAAGTTATATATTTAACAATCCGTATTCCCGAACATGTGCATTAAACAAAATAAGAAAGTTTTATATTTACCAATCCGTATTCCCAACACGATGGTCATCTAGAGCATCGGCAAAAAATTCCTCGCTGCCCGAGTTAGATTAAAAAAAATCAGACTGACTGTCACTTAATTCCGGCTCATACATGTAAGGTTCAAAGAACAAATCTTCATAATCACGATCATCTTCCATTTTCATCAATTTGTATTACTTAAGATGAGAGCAAAATCACATCCGAAACCCTATAACGCCGTTTCGTTATTGCGCACATCGTCTCTGCGCAGAGGTTTGATTGACGTCACTACAGGTTTAAATGAAAATGGCGAGTGGATCGGAATGTGTGAAAACTCGCGACTTAATCATATTCGTTCTCACTAATTACACCGTGATTGAATCGAAGTTAAATGCAAAAACGTTTTTATATGCATTATTTTCATTAAATACATGTTTTTTTACTGGTTTTACAGAGCATACCATTTGACCTTTAAAATTCAAAATACTTATTTTTTTTCCTTGTATGCATAAAACGTTATAAACAAACTATTTTGACGGAGCGTGTTCCCTGATTTTTCTTCCTGTAAGTATTGTTTATTTTCTGTAAATCGCAAAGAATTTCGGTGATGATGTTCACGCAATTTCTTTATGCTAGATTAGATTTTAATGAATACATACAAGATAAATAAAACTTAAAGGGACTGTAAACCACGAATGACGAAAAAAGAAAAGTTATAAAATACCGTTTTTTTTTAATTATTAGTTTATATTGATTAAAATATAACTACTGGTATAAAAAATACTTGAAAAAAGTCGTTATTTTATTTTTACTTTATTTGTTATTTTTTATTTACTGGGTATGTATACCAGGTAACTACCAGTTAACTATAAATAACGCAAGTAGATTGATCATCATCGCCACGTGGTAAACCCAGGAATGCAAATTGTGCATGCGTAGTGAATTGTATATATTATATATATATATAATGATCAATCTACTTGCGTTATTTATAGTGTGTATACATATAGTTATGTCACCTATTTTGGCGATTTAATTTTGATTTCACACCGCGAAATTTTATTACCGAATATACTGAAAATTTGAACTTTTTTCAAGGAATGTAGTAATGACTTAGAAGATCATATTGGCTTTGAATATGATGCTGATAAAGACGATGATACAGACTTGGAGGATGATGCTGAGTTAAAATATAATAACGTCACAGAAGATGATGCTGATTAAGAAGATTATGCTGTCTTAGAAAGTAATGCTGATTAAGATGATGATGCTGTCTCAGAAGATGCTGGTGATTAAGATGATGATGCTGTCTTAAAAGATAATGCTGATTAAGATGATGATGATGATGTGTCAGAAGATGATGCTGATTTCGATGATGATGCTGTCTTACAAGATGCTGCTGATTAAGATGATGATATGTCAGAAGATGCTGCTTATTAAGATGATGATGCTGTGTCGGAAGATGCTGCTGATTAAGATGATGATGATGATGTGTCAGAAGATGCTGCTGATTAAGATGATGATGCTGTCTTAGAAGATGCTGCTGATAAAGGTGATGATGATGATGTGTCAGAAGATGCTGCTGATTAAGATGATGATGCTGTCTCAGAAGATGCTGCTGATTAAGATGATGATGATGATGTGTCAGAAGATGCTGCTGATTAAGATGATGATTCTGTCTTAGAAGATGCTGCTGATAAAGGTGATGATGCTTTCTTAAAAGATGCTGCTGATTAAGATAATGATGATATGGCAGAAGATGATGCTGTTTAAGATGATGATGCTGATTAAGATTATGATGCTGTGTCGGAAGATGCTGCTGATTAAGATGAGGATGCTGTCGCAAAAGATGATGCTGATTAAGACGATGCTGATGTTACAGAAGATGATGCTGATTAAGACGATGATGCTGTCACAAAAGGCCATTCTGATTAAGATGCTGATGCTGTTACAGAAGGTGATGCTGATTAAGATGATGATGCTGTCACAGAAGGTGATGCTGATTAAGACGATGCTGCTTTACAAAAGATGAAGCCGATTAAGACGATGATGCTGTCACAGAAGGTAATTCTGATGAAGATGATGATGCTGTTACAGAAGGTGATGCTGATTAAGATGATGAAGCCGTCTCAGAAGATGATGCTGATTATGACGATGATGATGTCACACAAGACGATTCTGGTTAAGAAAATTCTGTTGTCACAGAAGATGATGCTGATTAAGATAATGAAGCTGTCACAGAAGATGCTGCTGATTGAGAATATGCAGCTGTCACAGAAGATGATGCTTATTAAGATGATGATGCTGTCTCAGATGATGCTGCTGATTAAGATGATGATGCTGTCTTAAAAAATAATGCTGATTAAAATGATGATGATGATGTGTCAGAAGATGCTGCTGATTTCAATGATGATGCTGTCTTAGAAGATGCTGCTGATTAAGATGATGATGTTGTCTTAGAAGATGATGCTGATTAAGATGATGATGCTGTCTTAGAAGATGCTGCTGATTAAGATGATGATGTTGTCTTAAAAGATGCTGCTGATTAAGATGATGATGCTGTCTTAGAAGATGCTGCTGATTAAGATGATGATGCTGTCTTAGAAAATGCTGCTGATTTCGATGATGATGTTGTCTTAGAAGATGCTGCTTATTAAGATGACGATGATATGGCAGAAGATGCTGCTGATTAAGATGATGATGTTGTCTTAGAAGATGCTGCTGATTAAGATGATGATGCTGTCTTAGAAGATGCCGCTGATTAAGATGATGATGATGTGTCAGAAGATGCTGCTGATTTCGATGATGATGTTGTCTTAGAAGATGCTGCTGATTAAGATGATGATGATGTTGTCTTAGAAGATGCTGCTGATTTCGATTATGATGTTGTCTTAGAAGATGCTGCTGATTAAGGTGATGATGATGTGTCAGAAGATGCTGCTGATTTCGATGATGATGCTGTCTCAGAAGATGATGCTGATTAAGATGATGATGTTGTCTTAGAAGATGCTGCTGATTAAGATGACGATGATATGGCAGAAGATGCTGCTGATTAAGATGATGATGACATAGAGGATATGGCTTCCTCAGACGATGATGTTGAATCAGAAGATGCTGCTTCTTAAAATGTTGATCCTGACTAAGAAGATTATAATGGATGAT
This sequence comes from Dreissena rostriformis, assembly GCA_007657795.1. Taxonomy (NCBI): domain Eukaryota; kingdom Metazoa; phylum Mollusca; class Bivalvia; order Myida; family Dreissenidae; genus Dreissena; species Dreissena rostriformis. The sequence continues at coordinate 45,483 of VMBQ01006590.1, read as the reverse complement.
AATATGATGCTAAGTTACAAAATGATGCTTGAAAGAAGATGATATTGATTACGAATAGAATATATTGCAGCCTTAGAAGATGATGCTTATGATACGGGTTTCAAACATTTCAGTTAAGGATCGGAGGTTTGGTAGCTTTGCTGAAGAAAAATTATGTGTAAACATATAATCCATGTATACTTCAGCGGACTAATATATATCTTTTGATAATATTAATAACGGAAATGTACTTTAAGTGAACTAAGCGTGTTGATATAGAAATGATTAAACATCTTAAATCAACGACAAAAGTATTATTTATAACTCAATGTTTTTTTAATATTATATACTATTTTAACAGAGCTAAAGCGTCAAAAATACTATTGTAGTGTAGTGTAATTTATGTAGTAAAGGAATATTTCAAACGAAAGAAATTGTCAAAGTGAATTTGATGATAAAAAACTGACAACAGAGTGAATTAAAGATTCATGTTGAGTACTTGAGTTGAAACAATGAATACGTAAGTATCTTTATATATACTATAACTTAAAGAAGAATTACTTTCAAAAGTCATAATCAATGATTATTCAGTTTTAAGTAGTTCTATTGATATCCTTTTAATTCAAACTTAATAACTTTTTCAGCAAAATAAAACTATGAAGTATCGTCAATGTCATTCCCACAGAATGACGTAAAAATATTTGATTAAACAACAACAACAACATCATATGACTGATATGTATTAATTCTATAATCCAAATAAGAGATGTATAACAATGTACAATTTTTAAGACAAAGGTTATAAACCGTTAATCACTTAAAAGTAATACAAAACTTCATCACATAAATATTCGTTAGACATTCTGAACAGTGCAGCATATTTCTAAACGCGCAAATAAATGTTTATATGTAATTGATAATTTGAAGACAACTATGTTTGTTCTATCTGCTATCTGAAGGTTGACATACTTATAGGGAGATAAGTAAAAAGTAATATATTTCGACCAGCATAAATGGCCAATCGTTTGCCATAACTCGCAACAGCAGAACTACAATCTACACATACATAATAAACACACCAGAACCCTTAACCTGAAATGTAATGTTTTCCAACTAAAGTGTGGTCGTTATGGGAGCAGTATACGTGTTTTAAAAATGTGTAAACGAGACATATGAAAAAAAAACGAAACCTTGCTGATTGCAAGCGAACGTGTTTGTACATTTGTTTTTAATCGTACATCCTTTTCTATGGCAATGGTAACGCATCTGTGGCGAGAAGTACTACCATAAAGTAGCCTTGCGAAAAGCACACCACGATAAGAAACGACGCTTTATTTTTATTTCACACTAGACAACTTAACTCATATCTAATCCGACATGAATTGTTAGTCTATAGTAGATGAAATCGATATGTCCTAATATGTTTGAAGTATTTACCAATCAGACTGGACAATATTACGTAAATAGAAAATCGTATTATTTAAGTTAAGTCATCTTTTTGTACGGACAAATAAAAATAGAATGTTGGTACGTTTTGTGAAATATTAAACTAGTAACAACTAAACTATTGACCAATGCGACTGTTATTGAATTGTAGGCGTTGATTCCCATACGTTAGATATTACAATTTAGAATGTCATTTAGGTCTACATAAATACTATTGAGATTAAGATGACATTTTCAATTTTAAACATGTGTGTCCTTACTTGTCAAACATTGCAAAACACCTGTAACAAGGCAATCAACATTAAACTAGAATATAATATATGCATCAAAACTACACCCATTCCATATTTGGTAATACATGTTTGTCGACATTACGTTGAAACATGTCAACACGATACATAAAATGATATTTATAAACATCATGACAAATAAAACACGTATTTGTTTTAAAACACTTGAGTTTCAAAACTACAACTACTTGCAGGCAATGAAATATCAACAATAATAATGATGTATGTGTTTCGACTAAAAAATCAATACACCAAAAACAAAATAAATAAATAAAATAAAAATATGATGTATACCACATCGATATTTTCAATGTTATGGACATTCTTCTATGACTTCGTTCACATTTTTTTCATTTTGTCTTTATTTCTATATCTTTATTGTCATGTGTTGCGTTAAATTAAATTGTCAACAAGCTAGTGCATATACTTTATTTTATATTAAGCTCGTAATATGAAAGTCCAGAAAAATTATCAGAAGGGTATTGCTCGTTAACACCCACAATTATTTTATTTAAAATAAGTGCCGAACTGCCATTGGACAATAAACAACACCGCGCTGAACATAAAAGTGCCCTTGTTGCTTTATGTGAAACTCGTGCCTGGGAGGTAAGCTCTTTCTTGTCCCGCGTAGAAAGCAGGCGGAAGTCCTTTGCCCACGGAATTGCGCGTCATCGGAGGGCCACCATTAAACCTAAAATATATCACAGTTATACACACATTGTAATAAAGACATGGTCTTGCATTTTAGTATATTAGTCACATAAACAATCAAGTAGGTAATTTGGATCTTTTACACCCAATATTGCTGCTTCTTCCTGTAGGTGCGCGATGATGATCTCAAATATTAACTATATGATGCTATATTCTTAAATCTTTTTGTAAAAATAAGGGATGTAGTTGATGCGTGTTAGTAATTTTATTTCATCGTGCCTCAAAAAGTTGTAACTCTGTTGCTCTGGTCTCCTTTCTACCATTGAGTAATTAAATAGTAATTAAATTGAATGCGTTTTAATTCCCTTTTATTACTGTTTAATTTGAGTTGCAATACTATGAGGTTAAATTTTATTTACACTTATATGTATCATGAATATTGCTGGGCAAAGTGTGAGGTTGAGCGCTCTATAACCGGTTTAAACCCCCAATGCTTAGCATTGACCGTTTCAAGGCGGTGACCCCAGCTTTATTCTACTATGTGTATATGTTGTTTCGTTTTGTGCCGTACTGAACCGTTTTGGCAATTGGTTCCTTGCCATAAATAAAGGGCCACAAAGGTGTGTATGATAGAATTGCAATGCTGCTGCAGTTTCTGGAGTTTCACTTCCTTATATTAAAAGACATTGTAATAAAGACATACTACAATTTTATTATTTTTTTTAATATTTTTAATTTCATTAATTTTATTAATTTTATCAATTTAATTAATTTTATTAATTTTTTTTTTTTAATTTTATTAATTTATTTTTTTATTTGATGAATTTTATGAATTTTATGAATTTTATGAATTTTATGAATTTTATGAATTTTATTAATTGTAATAATATCATTAGTTTTTATTTATTTTATTTATTTTATTTATGTTATTTATTTTATTTATTTTATTTATTTTATTTATTATTTTATTTATTTTATTTATTTTATTTATTTTATTTATTTTATTTATTTTATTTATTTTATTTTATTAAAAATTAATATTATTCATTTTAATTGTATTATATATAATATATAAAATAAATCCGAAGAACGTCTGAGATGAATGAAAGCGTACACATCTTAATTATTAAAACCAATATAAAATAAATCAATATTAAATATGTTCAATGATAAATTTGCATACATTGCAAAATATTGAATTATTTATGATACTGTATGTGCGCACATAATCAATAGAGGCATTTCCACAAATTGACAAATACCAAATACAATGACTGGAAAGTTTGGATCCCGGTGCATAAAATAAGAATAATAACTAAACGTTTAAGAAAAGCTTTTATACATATGTTCAGCTAGTTTGTCCTAAACATATAGCGTACTGATTCCACGAATTTGAACGAGGGGCACCACAGGTTTCATTCCTAAGAATGATCGAGTAAATTAAAAAGCTACCATCTGGTTAAGTAGATACCGTTTCGACGACTTATTAATCGCGATCAGAAAAGATCACAATGAACAAATGGTTCTTCAGATGATATACGCCATACACACGTTTGTGAACGAGTCTCTTAAATAGTTTTATGTTTTCTATTTGTATAAATTGTTACTTTTGTACTGAGTTTATGTGATAAATGCATACAACATAACTAATTGTATGATTTCATGTAGTACACTATTTTGTAACTTAGTTCTGATCCTTCAGCGTACCTATTCTGTCTGAATGCACCAAAGTGCGGCTCAACTTGGCTGCTGTAGATAGGCTGAGGCAAAGCAACACCAGGGAAGTGTCCTGCAGGCTTTAACTGACTGGACATCACGCGCGCATCTCTGGACTGCCTATTTAGCTTCGTCTCGTTCACTCTGACAATTACAAAATAAAATGTAGTTTACAATACACATAAATGTTGCTTCAACATCCGTTAATTGACGTAACATAAGACGCTAATATTAATTTTAATAAGATATTATGGGTATATATATAATTATTAAATATACAGTCCAAAACTATGCAGGAATCGTTTCAAATGGACGTTGAAAGATATAAACAAAACAAAAAGTCATTGATTGGATTGTTTAGTAACATGTTCATGCTGAATTAATATGCAGGGTCGAACAAAAAAGGCCGTTTTGAAAACGCATTAAAACACCTCTTTCATTTTGTAACATGTAATTTCAGGTACATCGGTTTGATAAAAAACGAAATTATTCGCCAGCTAATATACGTAATTTGTTTTAAATGAACAATCCAAAATCCCACAGTCTGAGACCAAGATCTGATAAGAATATTGAAGCGGCAGACAATTGTTCGTTTTTAATTTTAATAATAATTTACACGAAAGTTTCAAATTGGCATTACTTAAATGTTAAAATAAAAGTGAATCGTTTCCACAAAAGTGCCAAATCTACATATGAAATCATCAAATTGTTTGTTTGTTTTTTTGTTTTTTTTTAGAAGATCAGGTTTTGTGATTAACACACATAGTTGTCAGTTATAAGTTTTAGCTGAAGCTTAACTAATGCATTTAATTATATTCGATGGACTTCGGATTTAACTAAAGTTATCTCTTATTTTATGTCCGGGGATAAGTTGCTCATTTACTGAACATTAATCCAACAATAACACAATAAAACGAAAATAGCGACAATAGTCTCAATCCTCATCATTTCGATTAGACAAGGCCATGTTATTCCTACCTTGTATACACTTGTTCATCGTCGCTTTCAGATGAGGAACTGCTACTACTGATGCTGTAGCTTTGAGGCTTGGACGGTGGAGCGGGCTTCGTGTTGAACCTCTTTTTAGTTGGCATGTTCATCACTTTAGGCATCATGCGAGGTTTAGCCAGAGGTTTGATTTTCAGTGCAATGACGGGATTTCTTTAAGGAAAAGGAAAATGCTTTTTTAGGTACGGTGTTTTTTAAAATGTGCATCATCTCTGCATTAAGCCCCTTATCGAAATTCACCTTAAATTAGTAGGTTCTTCAATAAAAAAAAAATGTGAGCTTTAAGACAACAAAGGCGTTAGGGCTTTTAAAATATTTGGTATACACACTTCTCATTTAACAGCCACACAAAACAGAGATTTATACGAGGTCTTTTACAATATTCGTTTCTTCTCTGGTGATGAAAACAATGCAAGTTAACATGATTACATATTTCAAGACCCATATCCATCCGATTTTAAATCCAATCTTCAAGACGTTTGAACCGCTCAAACATACATGGTATGTACAAGAACATAATTAATACAACTCATATCTCGTCTACCCTTTTTCCATGAATTTGGGAATGGAATACACTCTATAAGTTATAAATAAGTCATGGTTTGGGTATCGACATTTCTATATTAAACCGTTTTTCATCATTGTCATTTAGAAATCGACCGTTCACCATAGAGTATGACTCAATCAAAGTGGCAAAATCAAACGCATGTGGACATCCACTGAGGAAAACGCATCCAGTGATAATATTATTTCATTTGACACTCGAACTGAGCAATGCAACTTAAATGTTGTCGAAACTTTAGCTCAGTGTTTGTTATATCAGATTGAATGCAGTGTTCAAAACGTTTTATTATTAATCATATTATGTAAATGAATATTTACCTCGATTTGAAAATGAGCCCAGTGGCATAGAGAGCATGTGTTATCAAGAAGCCAATAATTGCACATTCAGTCACCAACATGCCAATCATCAGCTGTCCTTTGGATGAACAGGTGATACATTTAGACGTGTCCGCAGCTTGGGGAATAGGATCATCGGCTGTGTAGTTAACCGACAAGGGAAATGCTTCAAATTTTGGCGGCGAACCTCCGTCACTGACCTGGTAAACAAAACCTCAAGAATAAACAGTATAATTTGTAGCCGCTTTATGTCCTTAAGCAAAGGCTCATGAAGCAATGTTCAAAAACGAAAATTCTATAAAACCAAGTGATCCAAACAATATTTACGCTTTGAAATTACACAATGTTGGTTACTGTGTTTATTGAAGATATTGTTTGTGGTAGCTGATTGTAAAATTAAAATTAAATATGAAAAATACCAGCTTAAAAAGGGTTTGAATTATATCAAATAGGCCATGGCTTTAACATGAATTTAATAATGTTAATTGACACAACAAACACATTGTTCAATATCGCCATACAGACGAGACGATATCTTAACGTTTACTCGCAAACGCGTGCAAACGGTATGAAATAACATAGGTTTTGAATAAAAAAAAAACACTTACCCGTATTTAATCTACAAAAATACTTCAATTTAGATGTAACCAACTTGGGCAAAGATAGACCAACTTACCATTATATGGAACGTAAAATGTTTGTGGTAATTCAGCTTTATTGGTATTCTTAGTTTGAGTTCTGCGGTCGTGACACCAGTTGACCGTTTTCTAGATTCTGGTGCGACCATGCGGAAGAATTTGCGCCCTAAGCCGTTTCCCAACACTTTGAAAACGAAGTTCGAATCGCCAATGTCAGCGTCTTCCGCGGATACAGTAAGAAAAACAGTCGACAGTGAAGTCCTCGAGTTGATCTAGAATGGTGTAGAGCAAGCACAAGTGTATGATGTTATAAGGATATAATGCTAATAATTTCTTGTTGTGTGTTTTAGCTTTGCATGACCTTACCTCCAAATATTGACTTTTATAAAATTAAGAATGATAGGTGTACATATTCTTGATGAACGGTGTGCTATTACATAAACACTTTTTAAATAGTTTGGGTATAGAAGACATCCGCTAAGGTAAATTAATAATATCCCAACTATAGAAACAAACATTGGTGTCACAAGGTGATCCGTATAACGCTAGAAAGACTATACATACTGATGCATGTTTAACACTCAGAAATACATAAATGCAACGGTTGAATGTTTTCATTTAAATATACAAATAAATAACAATGCCTAATGCATGCAAATCCCAAGCGGGCGGTGAAGGAGGGACCATACAACAGTACAATGATACTGATTAGAATGATACTGATCCATATATATTCATATACGAACTGAAATCAATCTTGTAGACAAATATTACAACAACGAATAGGAATTTCTTAAGAATATAACATGTTATTGCATCTCCCTGGATTATTTTATAAGCTTGTATATAAAATAAACAGATCAAGCTATCATAATTTTAATTCATCTCTTACAATTACATATAGATATATTTAAATATAAACACTAATTATGTACCTTTAAATTACTTGACCAGCCAGGACTGAAGATAGGACTCGATATATTCGGCTTGTTGTCATTAACATCCTCAATAATGAAATTTAGCATCACCGTCGATGTGTGGCCTCCAGTGTCTTTGCATTGCACTTCAATCATAGTGCTTGACGACCTGATTTCCTCTATATCCCATTCTTGTGCGAGGTATATAATCTTGTCAGTATTGTTCAGTCTAGAAAAAAAAATACCCACACGTACACGTTGGCACATTATGCTGTACCTTAATAAACATTATAACATATACACACTTGTAATTTTTTGTCGACAACATTCCAATACAGCATCAGATAAAATAAAACAAACAATTTGATACCAAGATGTAATTATATTTTAGACACAGAAAGCAATAGAAACAGCAAAGTGTGTATCAATATTTAAAGTTCTGCCTCATTGTCAAGAGTATATACATGTATTAAAATGTTGTTTTGCAAATTGTATTGGGTTCAATTCTAACTGTTTTGATAGAAACACGAGGATTTAATTTCTTATTGTTAAATTCAATCACAATCGATGAGCAACAATCTTTAAAGATCGAGACATTCGGAAAACTATCAAGTCAGTCGTCACAGTTATTTAAATATGTTAGAATTGAGTCACATGATAATGCAAACGAGGCTACTTAACATCTACTGTAAATTGATTGTAGCTGAAGACGAGAAACGCTCGTTTTGTACTGGTAATAAATTCAAAATATATTTTGAAAAACTATACTATATTGAAATATTCCAATTCACTGCAAATAACGGACACAAACATACAATTAAAACATTTCACATAAATAAAACATAGTAATTATAGTATTATTGATTTTATTTTAAGCTTCATTAACATTTGAACCATTTCCCAACTTAAATGATGCGAATAACATTACGCCATGCTATAAATCGGGAGGAATCTACGCAGCCTACCTTTAGACAGTTAAAACGTATTAAAAGGAAAAATACCTGAAAAAGTCCATATGCGAACCGCTAAAAATCGACAGAGTTTGTTTATCGTAGAAATCCTCGTCTGTACATTTGAGTCCAAAGTCGAACTTTGTGCCGATTGCCTGGAAAAGGAAACTTCAAATAAGCAAAACAACACCCGATGTCTTATTGTTTCCGACTATGTTCTTTCAATGTATGCTGCAATTCCTATTAGAAACCTTAATGCGTGACATAAATATGTTTAATATCGTTTGAAAAGCATTAACATAAAAAAAGTCTTTTTTCATTCATTCATTCATTCATTTCATATTTTAACAATTCGTAGATTGTAAAATGTTGACATTGCTCCATAGGTGGGTTGTGGTTTTGGTTTTTCACGAGCCGCACCGCAGTACAATATATTCTAAAGAAAGTAGGATTTACATATAGCATAATCAAACAGTCGAGTAACCTTTGACTCTTTAAATGTAATAGTCGTTGTCTTCGTTGCCTGCAGTAAATTTTGTTCGTTCACGTCTGTAACGTTGATGACAAGCTTCTTGGAACCTATGCTCGACAGATACTTATCATGTACATCCATCAATATAGAGTAGGTAGAGAGTGACTCAAAATCCAGTTTCTTCTTCAGTATGACTAGGCCAGCTTAAAACAAATCAAATCAGATACACGTTTATCTCCGCCAAAAGCGTGTTCATGTAAGCAACACACATCATGTAAGACTAGGAAACATAAAATAAAGAGGACCATGAAGACACCGAAGTTCTCTCAGGCGTTCTAAAGACACCGATTGTCGAAAACTTGGTTTGTTGATATAGTGTTTTATTCCACATAACCCTCATTCAAACATGGCATTGATACTGTCAAGAGAAACAATCTGACAAAGTTTCATCAAGATGGAGTCGTAAATATGGTCCCTATAGTAGGTACAAAGTTTTACTACGATTTAATCAGGTGACATAGGTTTTGGACGCAAGTGACTAAGATTTGAACTCAGTCTATAGATTGTCACGATAACCATTCTGATAAAGTTAAATCAAGATTGAATCCTTACTTTGGCATTCAGGGTGCTCACATAGTATTATCTAAGATCTGACCTGGTGGCCTAGTTGTTTGATGCACATAGATTCGAATTTATCAGAGATATTGTCAAGACAATCATCATGAACAAGTTCCATCACACTTGAGTCATAAATGTTTTTTTCTACAATCCGACCTAGAAACCTAGGTTTTATGCGCACATGATTCAGAATCAAATTCATCCAAGATATTGTCAAGATAAACATTCTAACTAAATTGCATCAAGGATTATATATACAATTGGCCTCTATAGTGTTAAGAATGATTGGACCTGGTGATCTTGTTTTTGGACGCACGTGAACCAGATCCAATTCTGTGTAGACATTGTCAGGATACATATTCTGAACAAGTATTATCAAGATTTGATAAACACATGTGGAATATGAGTGGTAATGAGCTAAAAGTTTACAACTGACGACTGATAACAAACTACGATGAACCCCGGACATATGGTGATAACAAAAGCTCACCATGACCTCTTCGTGCTCAGGTGAGCTCAAAAATATAAACAAACTAATGTAACGCCAGGAAAAGCGGAAAAATTGTTTTATAATATATAATAACGAGGAAGGTATGATCTATTATATAGCAAGTGACCGAGTTGGCAAACACTATAAAAGAGCAAACAGTCCCTTTACGGTCTATGCAATATTCATTCGAGACTTAAAATGGACTCAAGAACCTTCCACGGACATTGTTTAAACAAATACAAAATAATTAGTTATGCCAGATAAGTATGAAGCTTTCACAGATAAGTATATAATGTACGCATAATGATTGCCGTAATTGTTATGTATATTTACTACATAAATAAACCCAAAACATAGGCTCTGAGAAACCGTACCAGAAACAAAAACAACAACATGAAAGTATTAAGCAAGCATTAATGGAATGTGTGTTCTAATAATCTAAGAAATGCAACGAAGGCTTACTTGACTTGTCCAGTGCGAACATTGATGAAGCATCTAATGGAGAAACTTTCATGGTGAAAGTGTGGTTCTCAGCCGGAAGGTCGTCATCAGATACGGTTGGTGTAAAGAGTACGGTGTATAACGATGTATTTTCAGGGACGTAGATTGTGTAAGGCAGGTTTGATATGGACGGGTACGAGTGAGAAGCTGGGAATTAAAACACATATAGACGCTCAATTGGATTGAGACATTTGTAAGTGTTCACATAACTTATATGATTCTAATAGACTTATCCCGGAAAAGCACGAGGTAAGAAAAACCCACTAATCACCCCGGTGCAAACAACGATGGTCCATTACATCAACCAACGATAGCTTACTTTAAATACTAACGGTTGAAACGGTGTGTGATTTTGTAAGGATAATAAATGGGTCAGCTTTATTTTTACCAGCAGATAAGTGGGGTTTTCCAAAAAGCCGCTTTTTTTCCGGGATACATATATTGGCTGTTAAAAGTTTCAATCGTTTACAAATTATGGAAATGTGACATGGCGTATTTTACATATACCAGACAAGCCAGCAGACAGGTTATTTCGTAAATGCTAATACAAATTATCAAACAAATTATTGAAACAGAAACGAATTATGCATATAGCAATATACATTTGGATATTTAAATTATACATTTGAATATAATGCCACATATATATTGTGTTACGGTTTAAATACTTCCAGAAAATTTGATGTGATTAACACTTCAAGCAAATGCATCAAGGATAAGCTTACAGTTAAATGTAATCTCCAGTGTTCCGCATTGGTGTTCTACATGCTTTTTGTCACCGACACAGACTCGTATTGAAAACACCGCATTTTCTTCGTTGATTATACTCACATTTCGTCTTAATCGTATGTGTAATATAGTGCCACCTTCAATGAAAAATACTATATATTAACGACCTAATGTAAAGCTGAAGGATCAGGAGGTAGTTCTAACATAGACAAAGGTGAAACCTCATCATTTCATAGACACAGCAATATTTATATTAAATAATTCGATTAACATAGCGTTTATAAGAATTTAGGCAAGACGGTCATGTATTGAGTTTCAAGAGGAGCAGGAAGATATAAAACTCATTTTATGTTTTCTTTTTTTCTGTTGACCCAGCGTATGGTGCGTATGACATTAGTGTCTTACTGTGATTTGACGCCACTTGAAAGAATTGTATATAGGTTCATGTAATAAGCCCACTAACATTTCAATACGAATAAGGATATTATGATATCGTTAAAACTTATGATTAAAAAATAATGGATATATTGTGATCTACAAAAAGTATTTTTGTCAATTTTAATTTAATGAAATAGTGATAAAAATATCCCGGCTTATAAAAAGGAAAATGAACAAACACGAAAGTTCATTGATTATACAAAACAGTTGGTCAAAACAGTTCATTACCATAGGGTTATTTGTGATCTTTGAAATTGATTTTTTTCAGCGGAGCTTCTTCGATACACATATATAAGTGTACGTAATACGCCAAGCATATAAATATATTAAGCAATAATAAACACAACTTTATACTTGTATCACAGGTAAGAGGGTTGTTGCTGTTGCTAACGATGCATGTATAGATTAGTATGTCTCCCTCATCATCCAAAGCCTGCTCGGTGAACAAGGAAGTCCCATAGAACACCGTATATTGGTCCACTTGTTTTGTTAAGGTACCTGGAGTAGAGATGATAGAAGTGTACAGTCATCATACCTAACAGAACTTGCATCAGAATGACCTTAAAGGGACTTAAGGCATTTGGATTTTATTAATTTGTCATTAAATGCTTAACATTATAAACATTGATAAAAATGGCTCCAGTATAAAACAAGATTATAATTTGAAAAAGAAATAAAAATAAGAAAGTTCACCCTTGGGCCCGAACCACTGACATTTTATATTCAAAAACATTTGTGGCATTAGCCATTCGGCCAACCTTGATGTAACGTCTGTCATACATTTTGCACTTTATATAGGCAGTCCAAGCATTGTAAAATAACTTAACAAAAACATTAGAACACATCAAAAACATTCAAAGAGTCTACGTTTGTAACGATTTATAATTTTATCTATTTCTTATGATGATTTATTATAAACGAAAACGTGTTTTCAGTATGACTCTACGTCATACGTGATGCTTAGTTTTCTTTTATTTTTGGAAACTGTGACAATCTGTGAACAAGTAACCATGTCGAATCTATATCATGTAGGGTTTCTTTTAGTAAATGGCATATTTTAAACAATCTGTCATTATGGCGTCTATACAATATTTATGTAAAAATACCAAAAAAATAGAACCTCTGGACCTTGTGATCTAATAGAACATTTTGAAAAGTGCGTTTTCTCATGAAATCTATATATTTACCATGTGATCAACAGAGACACTATACGTATTTATCTCAGGTTCATTATCTGCACAATTTCGTAAACGACCACTATAAAATGCATCATACCAAATATGTTAGCTCGCAGCTTTGCCGTTTAATTTGAAATAATTTTGGAAACATCTATGTATTAAATCTATTTCAGCTCCGTTAATGATATCACGATGAACATCACTAAATACTATTTTTTTGCAGCAGTATAAACAACGGGCATAAGGCTATCACAAAATCTCATTATGAGCTTGTTGACTTTCCGAGAGCTAGCCATATTAGACACGAGGTAAGGTTTATGTCAAAACATTTAATTAAAACATATATACCATTATGGATAAGAGCTTTCAGCCTTGGTCCTTGGTTTTCTATGACAGTAATATTAAGTACACCAGTAGCTCCCTCTCCAAGACTGTCATTACAACTGATTGCGATGTGGTACAACAACTTGGCTGCAGAAAGTTGGCGCTCTTGATTCGTTCCTGCGACGTAGTTCTTAATGACGAAAACTTAAACAAGATGCAATGTCGATATTGTCCACAAACGAATCGATCGTGTGTAAAACCATAACAAAAACTTAAGGCAAAGATTAAAAAGTGATATAATTTCTAATCTGCGGTTGTTTTAATTAAATAAAAGTATCCTTCTAAACCAAATCGCAAATACCATAATACCACAGATGCAACACGCTTTCATTGCCACGCTGTACATGCTGATTGATTAGAATAATGGTCAGACAATAATAACGGGTTTGTAGACAGTGTGTAATTGTCCTTTATTTTGTTTTCAGAAATCCCCGTTATTATCAGGTTTTAAGTTGTCCGATATTATTCTAGATATCTTAAGTAAGGGGTTGAGAAATACACGTGCATTGAACATACAACTAGTTCAAAATATAATCATGAAACAAAAAAAAAAGTTCTTTTTAAAGCCTCTATAACGCTCAAAATCAACAAATATTTCATAAAATAAAGTTACCCCATAAATAATCAGTTTTCCTTATAGCAATAGCCAAACTTTCAACGCTGGATGTCGTCTGGTAACATAGATTAAACAAGATACCAAATGCTATTTTTTATTAGTTTGTAGACATCTTACGAAATTTTCGTTTATTTTGAGCGTTATAGGGGCTTTAAAGGATTATTTTGTCATTCAAACCATTAGAGCCAGTAAAGGTTTCTGCCATATAAAATGGCTTGTTTTCGTCTGGATTAATGATTGCGCAATACACGTCATCGTCGACATTGCGATCATCCGTTTCTATGGTAAACAACGTCAAAGAGGTATCTTCGTCTTCATGAATTTGAACTTCAGTGTTATTTTTAAGATTATTTATCGTTAAAGGCTGAAAATAAAACCGATATGTTTTAAGTTTGAGAACAAATATTTGTATCAATGCGAAGAACCGGATTTGTGAATGCCCTAACACGAATACAAAAAACGTGTTGTATATCTTAAAAACGAACTATAACAATATTTTTAAACATTGTCAACATTATTTAAATGTGACCAGTATTAATTAAACGATGTCAGTAAGTATACGACGAGTACGAATAAAAAAGTATTCTCTCATGAATGAATAACAGAACCATCACGTCATCTTAATTCTATTTTTCTCGTGATAACTATTTGGTTTGTTTGTCTAATAACACTTGCTAGCATTAAATATATTTCAAGCAACACATGTAAACGAAATAAATGATAGTCATTTAAACCATAGTATACACACTTTAAAAGTGATTTTAAGTATGTGTTATTGTAATATTTATATTTACATATACTCGTGGTTTGTTATTTGCTTACTACATATACATATTTAATTTCATTAATAACGGCTTGTATTGAAAATATACATAAATAGTATGAACTTACATAGTTGATGTATTGTACGTACAGGACCAGTGGACAGACGGAGTAAAAGCTACAGGAATTTATATCGTTCACGAACGCATTCAACACGTATGTGGTGTACGGATAGCTGGCTGGTAGCGTCGCTGTTGTAGTGATGACACCTGATTGTAAGTATATGAATAGGTTATAACAAAAGCTAATACTAAGAAATTGCACCTCTATTAACGATGAACATAAAAGGTTTTGGAAACGCTGAAAATATGTAGGAATCGACACCTTCTTACACGTAATGCATTACGATTTCAATTTACTTGAAAAATGTGTTATATGAATTTTAATTCGAAACATTGTCCAATTAATATGCGATAATTGACTAACAAATTAAAGAACGTGTGCAATAAACAACAAATATCCGTACCATTATGTCGTATAACAAATAAATAAAACAATTACGACACGATTTTTTAAATGTGGATTCTCAAATAAAAAAAATGTACAAAGGGTACCAGTACATGTACAAGTTCTGTTTTCAAACCACAATTTGTAATATAATAATAATGCACATCGATACCTTCCGACCTGCCTTTTTATTTTTAAAGATAAAATAAAATTACCATAGGAAACATATTATCTAAGTTGCAATATTAGAATGAATACATAGTATCTGAAACAATTTGTGGCCCGTGCCATTTCTCTAAAACGCATTGAAACATGTTTTTACGAAAGGGAGGTTTTGGCGAGTTAACGATGTTAATGGTTGAGTTCAATGAATCATGGTATGATAAGACATATAGTATCAGGTCGTTTTATTGTATGGTCTTAAACAACGAAAATGTTATCAAATGTTAAGAAAACGCTCTTACAATAGTAGGTTTATTAAATCTGGGCTAAACATTATGTTTCCACCGGTTTTCATTAAAGATAATCATGGAAGTCGCTCACCTAAGCTGTCAATATTAAATAAGTAAAGGTGTCTAGTGGCAAGGGAGTATTCCAATCCAGTAAACGCAGAGGCATTGGGTACAATAAGGGCGTTTACGTCAAATATCACACCGTGAGGTTTAAATTCTGTAGACACATTTTTCGTCTCGCTTCTACACTCTGGTCTTGGACCGCAGTATTCTGGAAGATCAGTTAAGCGTTGTGTAAACCAAATATACAGATCCTATAAATATTCATTGGAAAGCTCAAGGTCATACGAATTTTACTTTTTACACTGTTTTGTACAATTTCTTTCTCATAGGTACAGTAGGATCCAATGGTTAGACAGAGAGATGATTTAAAATTGTAACGGTAAAAGACCGTTGTACCATAACATTCCTATGGGTTTTAGAACTGTTATTCGTATGATAAAAATGTAGTTCAATAATATGATTACATATGTTTATACATAATAGGATACCCATAATTTTTTTTTATTTAGTGACTCAAGTTTCAGGAGTGCTACGCGTTAAAAGAAGCATCGAGCAGAAAGTTTTTACCTTTGAGTTCCACGGTTAAGATTTCGCAGATCTCGTTTCTTCTCTCGTGACCACATATCTGAATGCGGTAGGTCGTATTCTTAGGTGTATCATAGGTAAATGTTGTCAATGAGATGTTACCAAGTTGGTCTGAACAAAATATTGTGATATTGTGTAATTATTGTACAATGTAAAATCGGTACTATATTAAACATATAGTTTATCATATTCCTAAGTTGCTTTGTGAATTTGCCAGGGCCTCCCCACGTGAAATCGTCAAGTTCATTATTAAAATGTTACATTTAATGTTTCAAACAAATGGTAAAGGCTTTAGTCCAAATCACTTCATAACATAAACTGCATAACATGGTTCGGATGAACAACTTCGAATAATGAAGATATGGTGAGTTTAATTGCATAGTTAGTATACTTGCAATAACGTGTGATTCCTCTGGAATCGACTAATTACTCTAGAGTTCCTAAAGAACACTTTAACATAATAACATGTATTTCTAACAAACTTTCGTTAGAACTAATGCTGTTTTAGCACGCATTTAATTACTTTTGCTGGACAGAGACTGTAAGTAGTGGCAGAAGTTGTCACTAAAGTTGTTTTTTTCATAGCGCTGTGAACAATTTTACTGCTTCAATTCGTTAATGACTTGTTGGTGATACTAAATAAATAATAGGCGAAAACCATACTGTAATAGTTGCCGCTTGGATCGCCTTTGAAGTAGGTTACATTAGTCCCATTCCTTTGTTCATAGAAATGGTAGTTGTATGTTAGATTCTCGTTTTCTTTGTCGGTGTACATTGTTGAAAATATAATGTCATGCTCGCTACCTTTCCGTAGATCCAGTGTTATTGTTTCTGAAAAAAAGTTTACAACGATATTTCAACGTACACGAGTCATTATGTTGACATCTTAACTTTTCTTGACAACAGGGCCAACACGAATCAACAACAATAACTACTATTGAAAATAACTTCATACGAACTTGGTAAATTCCGATATCTCGGAGCCTCGTTGTGGATGACATGAAATGTGAAGTTCCGGTTATCTCGGGCACCGTAACCATCCTGGCAAATAATGGACACATCATATCTCTGGGTAACGTTGTGTGTCATGCAACCATGGTGCTTCGGACAGGTAAAGTTTTCTCGAAGAAACCCACAAGGAGGAGTGTATGGGGATGTGCTTATGACACATGCTTTCTTATAAAGTTTGTATGCTACAATATATTAAGACGTATTAAATAAAAATACATATAGATGTATATTTCTTAACAAGAAATCGCAATTATGTCAATACAAATTCAAAAGCATTTTAAAATTATTACCCTGAAAGCCTATTCTTACCATTTATAAGACAGTAAATGTGTATATCAAATGAACAATTACCGATTTAATCGTTAAACACTTACAGTTCCATCTAAACAAGTTGGTCGGATCTTCCTGACGGAGGTCAAACAGTTCAGTGTCATTTTCACCCCAGACGTCATGCACGTTATGAATCCAGCATGTTATGTTGTCTTCGAGTGCGTGGTTATCAGAAGACCTTATGAAATATAATTGTTTCGTCACTTTGATATGATTGCTAAGGTATGTGTTTTTTGTGTACTTTGAGGTGTTCATTCTTAAATTCTTTCTATGTTAAGTTTTTCTATTGTCGCGTATGTGATGTTTTTCAATGCTTTTAAACATTGCAATCGTCGTTTATTTTGCAGTTCATAAAACGCAATCCGATTGCATTGTTATTCTGAACTTAAGTTAAAATCGTTGTGAATAATACTGATCGTGCGTTTCATGTCAGGGTAATAACTTTAGCAAAGTAGATGCCCATCGACAAGCCCATAGACAATTATTTCAAACTTTAAAAAACAAACTAATTATGACTTTATATTATGAGATTCGTGATTTTGACCTATGTGATTGGCACACAGGTTGCACACAAGACACGCAGTTTCCACTTAGTGAACACCAAGTTGTTTTAAAATCGCATAATAAATGATGAAGCAGTGGGCTTGACAAACCCGGAGTTCAACTATTTAGCTTTGAGGGACTTAGCAGTGTTAGTATTACTACTTCAATGTACGATTTATAATAAAAAGGTGTAAAGGGCACGATGTTGTACCTGTCGTAGTTGTAGTCGTACACTTCGAGGTTATGTAGCCATTGCTCTGTGTCGTTATCTTCGTGCATACTTGTTTCATTTGGTAAGGTAGTTATACGAGGTGTCTAAGATAATATCAATAAGAAATATATATAATCGTATTATATCAAGGCATATAAAGGTCATTGTATCTTAAAAAAACGTTTAAAACCTATATTGGTTTACTTTTTTCTTAACCTGTACTATTTCAGGAAAAACATCACGAAACGTATCCCATCAAATGTACTGTCAAATTAAAAAGTTATTGCAATTTATGTATTCCAGTGACCAGTGTCATAGTGTGATACAATTCATCTGACCCCTGGGTTAATATAGGTGATTAGCGATTACTCAATTGTGAGAATATGTAAACAAATGTTGTCTTATATCTAATGAAATTTATCATTTTTTCTCGCTAATAAAATGCCGCTTTCTGAATTATAAAAGTTTAGACTGGTACGAATACAGCCAACCTGAGTCATATTATAGAAATGCAGTGAACAATAAAATCTTAATGGCAAGTGGAGAGATTTTGTAACATCTGACGAGACGATGTTTTATCTTGGTGGTAGTTATGTAAGAAGAAGAGTATGTTATGTCAGAATGGGAAAAAACGTTGGCGATAAACTGAAGTTTGTAAAACGTGATGCGTTTGCCCGTGACTTCATGGCGTGGGCTGCTGTGTCGTCCAGAAGTAAATCAGAGATCAGAATAATTCCCAAAGGGACCAAGGTAAACTTAGAATTCAATATCAATAAAGTTATGAAACCATTAATACGAAAGGACGTCCCGAGACTCTTCCGGATGGTAAACACGTCATGACGTTCCATCGGGACAGTGCATCTAGCCACACTTCCAAACACACATTGGACTTTCTAAAAGATCAAAACATTAAGTTCATAACACCTGAAGAATGGATGCCAGAGTCTCCAGATACTGCCCCAATGGATTTTGGTATGGGGATACTAAAACGACGCTTACAGAAACGACAAGTCAACTCACTTTCTGGTCTCAAAAGAGCTCTGAAGGACGAATGGCGCAAATTGGAACAAACTACCATCAACAAGACTTTGAAATCGTGGCCAAAGCGTTGAAGGATGACTTGATTTACAATTGCCATGTATCTCACATTGAGAATTTGTTGCAATTTAAATGTATTTAGATTATAAATTATTCACTTTTTTGTTTTTGTTCATCATGAAATTGGGCACCTCTCGTATTACATGGAAAGAAATATAAAAAAGGTTTTCCCCGTAAAGTTTGTTAACAATTTCTTCATTGTCATTACGGTATTAAATATGTATAGTTGATTAATCCTACATTTTTAAACATATGTTCCAAATATTGTATTGTTGATTTTACAGGAAAATAAATCAACAAAGTTAAGTATTTTAATACTTATTTAGCATTTTGACATTACTTATAGATGGATTTGTGCCATTTTTTTTAATTTAATTATCATAACATGGTTCAAAATACAATAAAAGCAGCTAGCAAAAGTCAATAACTGCATCAAGGTCCAAGTTAATGTTGTTATTCTTAACATAAATTAATATCTACGCTTGTAAAATTGATATATTGATGTGTTTAAGCATAAAAACTATTTGTCTTATTTTGTCATTAGTTTTTCTCGTGATATTATTTATGGAGCATCTGTATTCCCTATATTCTGAATAGTGTTGTTTTGTAGTTGTACGTGGTATTTAAGTTAAAGCCAGCTGACTATTGACCTAAAAGACATTAAAGGTAATGCATAATCCTGCCACAACCTCTTTTATTATGATATATTTATACCAAGTTGCATGATCCTAGTTTTATACATTTTTTTTATTTATTTCATTTGTTTGAGGATGTACAAACAAACATTCGGAGGGATTGCTAGCTCTATACACAGTGCTTTTGATAAGATGAAAGAAAAAAGGTGTCCTTACTTAAACAATAAGACGAGTATTAACTCCTTTACTTGAAATCCTGTGTATAGTAACATATAGTTTAAAGGGACCTGTATATCCATTAAAATTTAAAGACAATATACATAAACATGCTGCTTTAGCTGAGGTTTTAACCTCAGGCATCTGGCGCAAAGGTATAACATGCTAATCTCTCGCCATTCATATGTACTTGCCTTTGTGATATTTTAGTTTATGGGATCCACGTTATGAATCATAAAAAACCAACATAGGAAACACTTAAAAACTATTCCTTGTTTGTGTTACTCACACGTTATACTTGTATCTATTTCAAATGAGTTGCGTTGTCATTCATTTCCGCCATATTGTTTGTATCACATGTCTCGACTATCCGATAATCGTCAACTGTTTAGTTATTAAATCAGGAATTTGATTTTTAACTTAGCTAGGACTCAGTCAAATCTCTCCGAGAGGCTGGGTTATATAATGCCAGTATAGTCAATTAATTGTGAAACGCTTAAAGCGATTTAACTCATTTGCAAAACGAAATTAATGCATTTATTCTAACGTTTTTTTTTTAATATTCACACAAACAGGTCAGTGTTTAATAGTTAACCAGGCTATACGTAAAGAAACCAACATGATTTGCTTTTGACCAAATATATGGGTAATCATACCAAGCGCTCATACATACCCAGTTCGTGTACCATATTGTGACGTCCATTTGACACGTGGTAGTATAGCATGACTCCGAGTTTTTAACCGTCACTGTCATGATGTAGGTCTTGTTTGGCCAAGCAGGCCAGATACTGATGTTCCTCGTCACATATATCTCACCTGAAAACAGCAGGGCGCTATTAAAGTGCAAAATCATGATCTTGCCTTTTTTTCGAAACGTATAAGACGTTGATGAACTTCGATTAATAACAATATAAAATACAAGTTCAAAATAAACATCACCGAAATATGACGTTAAAACAATTGCAACAACTATTTGTTTGAATAGTATAAACCCCAACCATTTAAAAAAGACATATACACTGTTAGGAAATTCGGACTATTTTGCACAGAATAGTTCATACAACACAAAGGCACACTCTTTGGTCCTGCAACAAAAACGACTTGACGCTTCGGTACTGGACTAGTGCTTAGAAAGACTTCCCGTATTTGAGCTAAATTAGCAAATTTTGTGTGACTTTGTAAATTGCAAAAACAGTGTAGATATACGTTTCAATATGGCCCAATGAGGTTAAAAAATTAAACATACCGGTTAGAGGATAAATCGCTGCTTCTCCAAAACCGCCTTCATCAAGGGTCCATGTTAGATTGGACCAGTTGTTACTGCAAATGCATACCATCTAATTTGCACAACAATGAAATAACTTACGTTTTAATAGTGTTATAACGAATATACTTATTAACAAATGCAATAAAAATAGACAACAGAACCAAAGAAGCAAACGGTTACCGAAAATTCGGAAAGTGGTACGAAGGCGATGGATATATCATCATAAACAGAGAATTGTTGTAAGAATGTGGGTTAATTCCGTGCGTATCATTCAAGTCAATAATGACCTGATTTGAGCAGTTTGGCGTTTGGTAGCATGACCCTGAAAGTAACCGAACACACAGTTCTACAACATATATAAAATTATATATAAATCATTAATGGTAAATGTCAGGTATGAATTGCATAATTATGCATTTTGCCGTAGTATCATGTTCAACCATGATTGGACAATCATTTGTACGACCGTGGTTATTCATATGTCATGGTACTATAATTCATCGAGTTCTAAATTGGTGGACCTTAATAGGACCATGTTTTTTTAATATTTGTTCAACAGGTTTCATTCCGTGGTTTATAACTGCCTTGGTGATCATTGTCGAGCATTTACATTTCATGACCGTGGTTAATCTTATTCCATGTTAATAAAAGTTGCCATAGTCGATCATGTTTCATAGGTCAAGTCTTTTATTGCCGCGTTTTATTCATAGTCAGCCATGATTTGACAATGATTCTTAGGACCAGGATTATGTATGTTGCATGGTTATATAATGTACCATGTTTGAACATGTTTCATAGACCGCGTTGTTTATAATGATGCCCTAGTACCATTCTTAACCTTGGTTGGATTATGATCTTAAGACACAAGACACGAGAAAGTTTATAGTACACTAGATGGTGTCTTTTTCATAATGTCAATCAATAACAAATGCAACAAGATATCAAAGCAATTTTGTCGTGTATTATGTACCAATGTAGTATAGTTTCAATAAGAAACAGGCATATATTTAATGTATAATGTGCGAAATATTAATGTACGAAACGGATTCATGATCTAAAAATGTTGTTGGCCTGGAATCGTGGTAGTATTATTGATTTTAGTCAATTATATTCTTAATATGTGTAAAACATCCATAAATTTATCTTATGTTATATTAAATTATAGCGATTTAATGTATTATCAGACACTAGTTTAATTATTGCACTCTATAATAAACCTTGATATAATTTTTAATTGACCATGTTTTACTGTCTAAAATCGACGTGTGTCCGTAGTACATGGATGCCTCCACTTCTGTCTAAAAACTCATCATATGTAGATCAATAGTTCCAACCAAAATATAGGGGACCATTTTTACCCATGGTCCAACATGATTCAAGGTTTACATTTCATAAACGTAGCATTTACTGAATGATTTTCGGTGGAACTGGGACTTTAAGCATCTGTTTTCACTAAGTGCACATGTTCAATAAAATATGTATGCGTATGACATAAAAAACGAAATAAAATATAATGTGAACTCACAGAGAGTTATGTCAAAGTTCTTGCAGTTGATAAATTTCCGACGATTATGGACACACGTGGTCATATTGAAGGTGTAGGAGAACTCAAAATCAAGTGGCTTTACTAAATAAATCACGCCAGTGGCTGGAATAAATAATAAAAAGCAACGTTCACCATGTGTGAATTAATCTAATAGGACAAAATGCTTGAAATATAACAATAATTTGACAAAAATCGGATTAATTGCGAAAACTAAATCAGAAAAACATTAGCATTTGCCGTAATTATATTGTTATCTGAATAGACTCACGAATATCAAGTTCAAAAAGTATATTTTGGTGGATCCATGATGGTCGAGGAGGTATTTCGGTATAGTAAAAAATCTTGTCGTTGTCATCATCTTCGTCCACCGGATTCGATATGATAATATTGATCACTGTGACCTTTGGAGCGGAATCGTTTTTAAGAACGACAACGTGTGTGCCATCTAAAATATGTACATCCTCATTTAACCGAGTTGAAACAAACAGCTTAAAATTTTAAACAATCACAACCGTTCTACTCGAGAGAGTTTCAATAAGCTCGAGGCTTTCGATTTAATTGAGCTAAAATAATAGGTTTAAACTAAACTAACCGTTCTACTAAAAAAATTCTTTCTTCATATAAACAAAATACTTGTGATAACCAATCGCCATCAATAAGATCATAATCATAAACTTACTGATATAGTGAAACGGCGGATGTATGTCAGTGTAGAAATACACCGACGATGTGTTCACAGCATGCCCTGTTGTGAAGTCGACCCAAGAATCTGTGTTAGCCTTTTCACAATCAATCGTGTATGTGTGAGTTTCATTCTCGTTGGTGCAGTGTTTGGCGATGGCACAAGGCTCACAGAGTTTGTCCTCACATTCCCGTTTTAAAATGTCAAATCGGATACCTAAACAGTAAAGTAAATTCCGTGTACGATATGAAGGTTTAGATATTTATTTTTTTAATTTTTAGATATGATTAATGGGAATCATTATGAATGTCAACGACGTTGTATTTTCTTCATCTTGAAAATACATGGTACGTGGCGGGATGAAAAAAGATTTCCGATGAGAATGAGAAAATCAATTTTATCGGGGTAACCTATCGCGTATTTGTTCTCTCCTGTTTCACACTGAATTGCATTTTGGAACAACATATATTACTCAATATCATATTACTCTGATATANAATCATAACATAATATAACAAAATACGTTACTTACATCTAAAGTGAAAAGGCGGGTCTTTATCAGCATAGAAGTACACCGATTTAGTGTCGACAGCGTGTCCTGTTGTGAAGTCAGTCCAGGGGTTCGTGTTGTCTTTTTCACAGTCCACATTGTAAGTAAAGTTCTCTCTCTCGTTGGTGCAGAAGTTTGCTATGTTGCAGGACGCACACTGTTTGTCCGTACATTCTCGTTTCTTGACATCAAAAATGATGCCTAGAAGTAATATGAATAAATGTATAAAATGTCATATGTTATGTTCATAGCTGTTATTTCTAGAAAAACGAAATATGTACATTTTGTCTTGGTATAACGGACATTTAATGATTTTACTATTTTGATGAAACGAAAAATTAGCTAAGAGTAACTAAAAGTGTCATTTTTGTTTAAATTATTATGAAAAAAAGTGTAAACAAATCTATACTAAAGATTGCATACGTGGGCTACTTGTGTTTTTGTATTTAAGGCCGGATGCCCTTTAAATCGAAATACATTGTCATGTCCTGTCTAGTTGTACAAGATGTACTATGTTTAAACTTCGTGATTACCATCATTGATGCATGTATGTGGTTATTTGCTTTATACGAAACATTATGTTTTAAAGGAAACTGGACAAATAGTTATAATATCATTTACGCAGTTATTTTGTATGCTGGATTCACCCATATACTATATCATAATCATATAATAGATAACTATTTTCGAACCTCTTTGCGTTCCATAATACAAGTCTGGGGTGTCTGTTACGGCGCACAAGTCGCTATCGTGTGACTCTGCGCAGGTGAATGTGTTATTGCATGCGAAGGTGACATCAATGGTAGCCGTAACGCTCCAGATCAGCTTTTCCATGTCCGTGTTCGCGTGAAGCCTCGTGTAAATAGGTGCACTGGTTATGAATGTGTGGTCTGAAAATATAAAGCCGCAAACTTAAACAAGGTTTATCAAATGCTGCTCTTCATTCTGCATTACCAACCAACATGTAACATTTTTAATGTTGTGTTTTTGTTTCCTAGATTGCATATATTAATACTGACGTTGAGTCGAAATGTTACATGTTATTGATATTGAACATTTGTTAACATATTTATATGTCACATAATGTTTGCATTTCGAATGCTTTGTGCAAGAGTGTGATAAATAAAATATGTCTTGGCTACGATTGCTACGACACACAGGCAGTGGAAATATTATTTTAATTATTTTAATCACTTATTGGGTTGCAACAAATTGTCAATTTCAATTCTAATGAGATATATTTGTGATTTATTATGTGCTACGCGTGGGTTTCGGCAAACATTTAACTGGTTTAAACCAAAAACACTTTGCATGAAATGTTTTAAGGCATTAACTCCAGTGTAACCTTTTGCATATTTTTCGTATGTATTTAACTGTTTGTATAAGGGATTGGTCACATATTTAAGTACAAGACTAGCTGATGGCAAAACTAATTTCTCTCCCGAATTAAGTGCAAGAGTTTCAATATAAATATTTTTAGTTGTTTTTTATCTATCTTCATATATCTCGCAATATCAGCAGAGAATACTATTTTATGTCTCATTCAATAAAAACAGCAGAAAAACACAAATATACACCATGTTTTCATGGCTTTTGTGACGAAAGCATACAACAAGAAACAAATATATAAAAAAGATCGCTTTTATCGGAACTAAATATATCCAGTATAAAACAAGAATAGAATTATAGAAAGAAAAAAAAGTAATCCACACCAAGCTCGAACCATTGAACCTTCAAGTTGGAGTAAAAGTCTAGCGCTTAAACCACTCGGCCATCCGTGCTGATAGAATAAGAGGTGTATTTTTTACTTTGTATAAGCAATCATCGTAATGTCACAAAATATAACGATAACAACATAATTCTCCAAATTATTAAAGCGTTTTGCGTTGGTAACTGTAACGCTTTATAATGTTCAGGTTTTTAACTCGTCAAAAGATGTATATAATGGATATTTTAGAGCATGGTGAATGGTCAGTATTACTGTTTCCTCAGAAATATCATAACTACAACGAACATTTGCAAATCTGAAACTTTTTGTATCAATTTTTTCAATTAAACAAAACGTGAAAAGGTCCCTTTAAGCACGACTTTCTTCGTAGCACGAATCCCTATCTCAACAGTATTAATGAAGCGAAATGCGTAATACAAGTTATTAAATAATTTTCGTTCAAATGTAAACAAACAACGTACATATTGTTATTTCTAACACCTGGCACACCGTGTAAAGTCTTCTGTTTTCCACACATATCTGTACAAACATCAACTTCGCAGTTTCAGACCCAAGCGGGGATTTGACTCTGATGTGGCCATCACCTTTATTATAATTCAAACGATTTAAGAATGGCATATTTATAATGTATTTATGGGGGGGGGGTCATGAATAAGAATTGACATTTATGAAGTGTAACATGTATTAACCTTTTTGGGCAAATGACTGGTTTTAATAAAACCTACTATAATATACGATCTAGTATAAATAAGAAAATTGTCAAGATAATACATGTTGTAAATACAGTCGTGATGAGAAACTAAATTTATGGAAACTTAAGGATGATGCTTTTTTCAGCTATGGTATATTATATTGACCCATATACATTTGCAAATCGATGAATATAAAACACTCTCCCTTAGAAAATTATTACATAATATTAATACATTGGAATTCGGAAATCATATATACAAAATATATTAACAATTCGCGTTGAGTTATACCTGCATCGATCTCTAACCAGGTTCGTTTCTCCTTGGCGTCACCGATGTAGTACCTATTCTTGTCGTTGTCATCCAGTTCATCGATCGGATTGGAATCGACCTTGTTGACGTTTTGCCCAGTACCCTTTACACTCATGCCGATATACGTGTGGCTACCAACTGAATAAAGAAGATATGTTGGTGGGTAAAAATGACATTAACAGGGTTTCAAATACTAAAACTAATCTTATTTATAACGGCGTGGCTTGTAAATGCTTTTTAAAGGTTGCATGGTTTTAATGAAGATAAAGAACTTAAGGTTATTTATCAATATAAATATTATCAACCGCCTCCATCTATAACCTAAAAATCAGCAAATTGTATGCATAAAACTATCAAATCATAATATAATAGAACAAAATACGTTACTTACATCTAAAGTGAAAAGGCGGGTCTTTATCAGCATAGAAGTACACCGATTTAGTGTCGACAGCGTGTCCTGTTGTGAAGTCAGTCCAGGGGTTCGTGTTGTCTTTTTCACAGTCCACATTGTAAGTAAAGTTCTCTCTCTCGTTGGTGCAGGAGTTTGCTATGTTGCAGGACGCACACAGTTTGTCCGTACATTCTCGTTTCTTGACATCAAAAATGATGCCTAGAAGTAATATGAATGAATGTATAAAATGTCATATGTTATGTTCATAGCTGTTATTTCTAGAAAAACGAAATATGTACATTTTGTCTTGGTATAACGGACATTTAATGATTTTACTATTTTGATGATAACGAAAGATTAGCCAATAGTAACGAAAAGTGCCATTTTTGTTTACATTATTTTGAAAAGAGTGTAACAAAATCTATACTAAAGATTGCATACGTGGGCTACTTGTATTTTGTATTTAAGGCCGGATGCCCTTTAAATCGAAATACATTGTCATGACCTGTCTAGTTGTACTAGATGTACTATGTTTAAACTTCGTGATAACCATCATTGATGCATGTATGTGTTTATTTGCTTTATACGAAACATTATGTTGTAAAGGATACTGGACAAATAGTTATAATATCATGTACACAGTTATTGTGTATGCTGGATTCCCCCATATACTATATCATAATAATATAATAGATAACTATTTGCGAACCTCTTTGCGTTCCATAATACAAGTCTGGGTTGTCTGTAACTGCGCACAAGTCGCTATCATGTGACTCTGCGCAGGTGAATGTGCCATTGCATGTGAAGGTGACATCAATGGTAGCCGTAACGCTCCAGATCAGCTTTTCCATGTCCGTGTTCGCGTGAAGCGTCGTGTTAATGGGTGTACTGGTTATGAATGTGTGGTCTGAAAATATAAAGCCGCAAACTTAAACAAGGTTTATAAAAGTGTGCATTACCAATATTTAACAATTCTATTAATGTGGTTTTGCTCCTTGGTTGCATATATAAATACTGACGTTTGAGAAGAAATGTGCATGTTATTGACTTTGAACATTTGTTGACATATTTTTATGTTAAATAATACATTTCACGTATTTTGTGAAAAAGTGTAATAAATGCGATATGTCTGGGCTACGATTGCTACGATACGCAGGCAGTGAAAACAATAGTTTAAGTATTTTAATCACTTATAGGGTTGAAACGAATTGTTAATTTCAATTCTAATGAGAAATATTTGAGATTAGTGATGTGCTACGTGCACGCGCATTCAAACGGCTTAAACCCTTAACACTTTGCATGAAATGTTTAAAGGCATTAATATTAAATCTTAAACGTTTAATCTTTTGCACAATTTTCGTATGTATTTAAAGGTTTTTATACGGAATCAGTCACCTAAATATTTAATTACTGGACAAGCTGATGGCAAAACAAAAAATTGTCAAGTCTCATTCAATTAAAAAACAACAGAAAATAAACAAATATACACCATGTTTCAATGGCTTTTGTTAGGAAAGCATACAACAAGAAACAAAATATACAAAAGCGATCGCTTACATATTGTTATATCTAAAACTTGGCAGTCGGTATAAAGTCTCCGATTTTCCACACATATTTGCACTTTCAGGGACGTAGCACTTTCCGATCCCAGAGGCTTGTTGACTTTGATGTTACCATTGTCTGCATAATATAAAAAAACAAACAAGGGAATGGCTTGACGTTAATTTAAAACTAATTGTTTATAAGAAATGTATATAAATGTATACAATACACAATTTAAGACGCATAATACTGCATATTTCTATTGAACGACGCTCTATATATATAACATAGAAAACTAATATTTAGAAAATAGGATATTTCGACCACATATCAGTATCAGTATAATTGTATTAATTACTTCATCGTCCGCTGGAATTGAAGAACAATTGTCAATTTGATTAACATAAATATTCCCAAATTTATTTTTAAAACAACTGTTCCAAAAGGTATGTATCATCCACGACTCAGTTAAAAGTAGCGCTAGTACATACTTGATAGCCACATTAGTACATAGCTAGATGTATATACATAGTATTCCTACCTGCATCGATTCCTAACCAAGTTGGTTTAGCATTGGTATCACCAATATAGAACCTGTTTTTGTCGTTGTCATCAGGTTCGTCAATTGGATTGGAATCAACCTTGTTCACGTTTTGTCCCGTGCCCAGGACACTCATACCAATGTACGTATGGCTACCAACTGACAAAGAAGATATGTCAATCTATACACATGTATACACAATGATATTGCCATACATGTGAATATAACTATTTTGGCACATTTAAATAAATGTAAACTACCTTTATTAATACTTTATTTATACAATTAACGATAGCAACTTACACCTGAATTGAAAAGGCGGGAAGAAATCAGCATAGAAATACACAGATTTGGTGTCTGTAGCATGCCCCGTTGTGAAGTCCATCCATGAATTCGTGTTGTCCTTTTCACAGTCCACATCGTATGAATACGTTTCTCCTTCGTTGGTGCAGAAGTTTGTTATGGAACAGGACTTGCACAATTTGTCATTACATTCCCTCTTTTTGACATTAAAATCGGTACCTGTGACATTTACAATATTGTAATAGATGTCTTAAATACTAGTATTGTGTCTGTAATTCTTGTTGTCTTCTTTAAAATAAAACGTTGACATTTTTGGTGGAATACAGATATCCATGTTCCTTGTTTTACAATTATTTTTTTTTCACCTATTTTTGAAATGGTTTGCCTGAATAGTAAAAACAGTTCAACTTTTGTTCTATTTACAAGTTTCATTGCGATACCTGACTGAGTCCCATAATACAAATCAGGTGTGTCTGCCACTGAACACTTGTCACTGCTATGCGACTCGGCACAGGTGTAGATGCCATTACACGTATATGTGATATCAATGGTCGCCGTGACAGTCCAGATCAGCTTTTCGCTGTCCGTGTTTGCGTGAAGCCTTGTAAAACTAGGTGTGCTCGTGACCTTTGTGTGATCTGAAAGAGGTCAAACGATGGTTACATCTTGCAATTGCATTTCCGACTTGACCCTAAACATTATTTCAACAACATAATAGTTCTCAAAATTCAACCAGGAAAATTAACAAATACATATATGTTGACACGTACGCGTTTACCAAGTTGAATTTAAGCACTCACATATGGTTATATCTAATACTTCGCATGTATAATATCTTCGTCTATTGTCCACACATATCTGTACATGCAGTAGTTCCGCAGATTCCGAGCCAAGTGGCGCTTTTACTTTGATGTAACCCTCGCCTGAAACGGTTTAGCAAAGAATTCATTGTTTTATTTACATTAACAGCATTGTTAAGCATATGCCAGTAGAACAACATATTGAACAGCAATGCGGTATCAAACAAATAAATATTAAATGAAAATTATTCAGTGCTTATTTGTCTTGTGACAATTCCAGTAATCGCGTCGATAAAAGGTCACATGAAATATCTTGTGTTTTGTGTGCTGTGTTTTTGTGAGAGATCAACGTGCACGGCAGGGCAACATACGATAAACATATGTGTTATTGATATATTCGAGATGATAAACATTTGAATACGTCATATGACATATAAGTCACCTCCCCACAATAAAAATATAAATGCCAACTAATAAGTATACTATTTGCAGATCTTTTTGCACTAGGTTTTTGTAGACGTCATTTAAAAAAATCTGTATAGACAAAAGTCTATACACAGTAGTAATTATTACGGTCTGTTTACAAGCGTAGGTTTTTCTTAATTAATCTTGTTGTTTAAATTTATGTTTCCTTAGTTGGATTGCGTACTTTGCGATGTAATTGCTTATATTTCAAGTTAGCCACTTTAGGCAACTCATTCTTGTTCTAATTACATGTAAATGTATACCTATTTAAATTATGGGGCCTATGTTTGTCATCGACATCGAGAAAAAGTGTATGTTTTCAGTTTTATCATATTTACAGTGCACTTAGTTATTTATACCTTAGATAACGTTGATCGTAGCAATAACGATGCATTTATGTTTTACCTGCGTCGATGTCAAGCCAGTCTGGAACATCATTGGCAGTACCGATATAAAATCGCGCCTTATCATTGTCATCATTGGACTCGCTGGGATTTGAGTTCACCTTGTTCACCTTTTGGTTTGTGCCTGATATACTCTTCCCGATCTTGATTGCGTTGCCCCCTATCAAAAAGTAACATGTATTTAATAGGTTCGTCATAAAATTTATAGATTGACAACAAATTGTGTTTCAGTCTCACGTCATAATACTGATAAAATGTATCGAGCAATAATTTAAACTGGCAAAAAGCCTGTTATTTTCTTTAAAATCACGACGGAATCGCAACGAATGATGCAACTAGGACAGCTTTGCAAAAAAAGGAAATTCTTGTGTTATGTCATGATTAACATTAAAACAAATTAAACGTTTTTTGAAAGAAATTACATTGAAATGAGAAAGGCGGATAAACATCATTTGTAAATGTAAGAGATCCAGTGGCCTCCATCGTTCCGCTTGTGTACCCTGAATGATTCTTATGGCACGTCACCGTGAACGTTAGCGAGTCACCCTCGTCAGCGCAATATCGACTCGGGTCACAAGGATTGCATCCTTGGTCCAGGCATGCCTTCTTGTAAATTGTAACTCCTTAAAAATTAACAAGTCAAAAGCAAATATATTTTTTAAGAGTTACATGTTCAATACCAAACACCTAATTTGATAAATTTGAGTAAATAATGTGTATCGTTTTAAATTTCTCAAAACGTCTTTTTATCTTCACGTTTAAATAATAATACATTTATAATAACATGTTGTAATACACCACATCAGGCTTATATTTTGTTCGTGCCTAACCTGCTATTCTACTAATAACCTCTTTTAAAAGAAGAAATAATACAATCGCTACGAACTGGTATCAAATTGTTAATGTTGTTAAATCTTTTTTTTTTTACCACAAATGATGACACAGTTTATCATGAGTTATAATTAGTATATCAAAACATTGAGTGATATAAACGCTTTCTGACCGGATATAAAAAAAAACACACAGGCACTTTGCATTAGGCCGATATAAGCGTTATTGGAAGATACCATGTACTGAACTCACCACTAGTACCAATCCAGTCCTTGTTAGTTGTGCACGTGTCACACTTCACCCTTTCTGAACACGTGAACACTGCGTCATCAGCACATGCAAACGTGATGTCACACATGCCGTTGATCGTCATCAACGTCTTCTGGTTGTCTGTGTTCACGTGCAACGAGTTAATTGTCGAACCTGTGTCGGTCAGAGCGCTGTTGTCTGTTTAAAAAAAAAACATTTAAAGAAATTCAAGGCAATACAGGTTGAACATGTTAATATGTACGTTTAGGTGTTTTCATGTACACATATTTCCAAATTTGTGTTGACCATCGGTGAATAATATGCTAATGCATTTTTGCGTTGAAAAATAATAACAACGAAAGTTTGTTTTTTAATTTATTTGAGCAATTAGTTTATGAGATAGGTATGCTCGTGAGCTTTGTGTGATCTAACAAAAGGTAAAACAGTGTAAACACTACTGTATTGCATTTAATACTGGACGTTTATTGTTTTTTCAACAACATTATTATTTTCAAAACTCCAATCAGGAAAATTAACAAATACATATGTTGTCACGTACGTGTTTAGCAAGTTGAATTTAATACTCACATATGGTTATATCTAACACTTCGCACGTAGAATGTTCCCTTCGATTTGCCACACATATCTGTACACGCAGTACTGTCATAGATTCCATGGCAAGTGACGCTTTGACTTTAATGTAACCCTCGACTGGAACGGTTTAGAAAACAATTCTTTGTGTTATTTATATGAAAAAACCACACAATATGTCAGTAGAGCGATCTATTGAACAACAACGAGGTATCAAACATTAAATGCTGATATGTCTTGTGATAGATCCAGTTATTCCGTCGATGAAACAAATACATGACATCAATTGTGTTTCGTTTGCTGTTTTTTGTGAGAAATCAACGTGTACGGCAATATATGGGAAACATACGATAAACAAATGCGTTATTGATACTTTATAGATTATACAAATTGGAATATGTCATATGAAATATGAGTCACCACCCCGCAATAATATAGTTAAGGCCAATTAATTGGTATAATATTTACAGATCGTTTCACTCGTTGCACTAGGGTGTTTGTAGACGTGATTTCAGAAATCTGTATATATATTATTCCATAACAATAATAATTATCTTGGTATCTACAAGTCCTTTCTCGAATAGATTGTGTACTTTGCGACATAATTGCTCATATTTCAAGTGAGCCATTTCAAGGAACTCATCTTAGTTCTAATCTTTATTTATGCCTATTTAAATGCGGAGGACTATGTTTGTCATCGACTTTTAGTAAAAATGTCTGTTTCAAGTTTAATCATATTACGAGTCAACTGAGTTTACTATAGCTGAGATTGGAGCGCAGCATTTAAGATGTATTCATGTTTTACCTGCGTCGATGTCAAGCCAGACTGGCACATCATTGGCAGTACCGATATAAAATCGCGCCATATCATTGTCATCATCGGATTCGCTGGGATTTGAGTTCACTTTGTTCACCTTTTGGTCTGTTCCTGATATACTCTTCCCGATTTTGATTGCGTTTCCCCCTATGAAAAAGTAACATGCATTTAAATAGATTAGTAATATATTTCATAGATTGAAATTAAATTTTGTTTCCGTCTCACGTCATAATACTAATAAAATGTATCGATCAATAATTAAAACTGGCAAAAAGCCTGTTATTTTCTTTAAAATCACGACGGAGTCGCAACGAATGATGCAACGAGGACAGCTTTGCAAAACAGGCAAATTCTTACGTTATGTCATTTTAAACTTTACATCAAATGAAACGTTTTTGTAAAATATTACTTTGAAACGAGAAAGGCGGTTTAACATCATCTGTAAACGTAAGGGATCCAGTGGTCTGCATCGGTCCGCTTGTGTACCCTGGATCACTCTTATGGCACGTCACCGCGAACGTCAGCGAGTCACCCTTGTCAGCGCAATATCGAGTCGAGTCACAAGGACTATAACAGCCTCGGTCCAGGCATGCCTTCTTGTAAATTGTTACTCCTTAAAAATTAAAGTCAAAAGCAAATATATTTGTTTAAAGAGCTGCATGTTCAATACCAAATACGTAATTGATTGTTATCATGAATTTGAGTAAATAATGTGTATCGTTTTAAAGTTCTCAAAACGTCTTTTTATCTTCACGTTATAATAATGATACATATAGAATAACATGTTTAAGAACTATCGTTTTTGTAATACACCACGTCAGGCTTATATTTTGTTCGTGCCTATCCTGTTACACTATAAATAACCCCTTTTAAAAGAACAAAAAAAACATAATCGCTACGAATTGGTATCCTATTGTTTATGTTGTTGAATTTGATTTTTTTTACCACAAACGATGACAAAGTTGTTCATGAGTTATAATAAGTATTTCAAAACATTGAGTGCTATAAACGCTAACTGACCTGATATAAAAAGTAAAAGAGACAATTTGCATTAGGCCGATATCAGCGTTAAGGTATAATAACATGAAATAACACGCACCACTAGCCCCAATCCAGTCATTATCAGTTGTGCACGAGTCACACTTCACCCTGTCTGAGCACGTGAACGCTGCGTCATCAGGACATTTAAACGTGATGTCACACAACCCGTTGATCGTCATCAACGTCTTCTGGTTGTCTGTGTTCACGTGTAACGAGGAGATTGTCGAGCCTGTGTCGGTCAAAGCGCCGTCGTCTGTTAACAAAAATATGTTTACGCAATCGAAGGCAATTCAGATTGAACATGTAAAAACTTACGTTTCAGGTGATTTTATGTATACATATTTGAAAATTTTGTGTTGAACATTGGTGAATAATGTTCTAATGCATTTGTGGGTTGAAAAATAAGAAAAACATTCTTCAATCCATTTTGAGCAATAACTTCTTAAGATAATTTCCTAAAAAGTATTAGACTAACGGAAAAACGAACGGATACACACACATTGTAAAAAAAAAACGATTTTTCCCTACAATAACATACGATCCTGTGGTTGCTCGAAATATACAACCCTGCTATTGTCACTATCTACATACGGGCATTCTTCTAGTCAATGACCTCATAGGAAGTACGTTTTGATTAGTTCGCAGGTCACCCTTGGTAACCATTCACATCCAACTGTCTTCGTTAAGTGTTCCCAAACCATTGATGTGTGTGTTAGAATACATTCAATGGATAGTACTTAATTAAATACGTTTTGATTAGTTCACAGGTCATCCCTGGTAACCATTCACATCCAACTGTCTTCGTTAAGTGTTCCCAAACAATTGATGTGTGTGTTGGAATACATTCAATGGATAGTACTTAATTAAATACGTTTTGATTAGTTCACAGGTCATCCCTGGTATTCATTCACATCCAACTGTCTTCGTTAAGTGTTCCCAAACCATTGATGTGTGTTGGAATACATTCAATGGATAGTACTTAATTAAAAACAGATCAATCATCAAGATCTAACTTGAGTTGGTAAGTGGTGTGTCCCTCATGAACGGCTTGTGAAATAATGATTTATATGTTATCTTATGTATTTTAACCTGAATTTATGTTTACCGGAAAATATATTGATGCATGAACGTTGGAAGGGATTTCCAGAACATAAGGTCATATCGAATAAAAAACAACAACAAACTCACACACAGTCACTGTCAGCTCTTTACAGCTTTTCTGACCTCTACGGTTGGTTGCACAAAAGTTTTCAGTGTATGTGCCTGCGCTTTGCGTCACAGTGCCTGTTACCCGGATGTCTACCGTGGTGTCGGTAGCTGTAATAAAATTCAACGCACCACTACGTTAGTCAAGATAAATAAATACTTATGTTAATCACAACGAGTCTCGTAATTCCAAATTATGCATACAGCTTATTCAATAAATAATATTAATACAACATGGTAAACGTGTGTCTGAACAAATCGTAAATCTGTATTCAGGAACTTGTTTACAATATTGCAAACTGATAGATTAAAAAAAAGTGTTTGCCTTATATTCAAATATGCAAAATAACAACCTATAACTAATACATATGCAAGAAATATCGGTTAATATATGGATAGTCATCTTTCGATGGATGTAAAATAATAAAGAAGATTATAACATGTATTTTGCTAACATATTGTTAAAATACGCCGTTCATATAAAATGTTACGTGGTGCAGCTCTAGCGCTTTCAATTTTATTAGATCAAGGTTCAAATCCCGGTGACAACAAACAACAAACAATTTAAGAAAGTAGTAAAACAAAGTCTCTTTAAGGCGCATTCCAAACAAAACCAGTCCAAGAAACAGAAAAAGAACATATTAGTAAAACTTGTCTTACCACTATCAAGAATTAACCATGGTAGAGTGTCTGTCCCTTTCTTGAACGTACATGTGTCATATTCTGTATATACCTCCCCGTGGTCCACTGGGTCCGAAACAATGCGATTGACGAGCCCATTTGTCATACTTTTTCCGATATGTATGGCATCGGCTTAAAGAGAAAGCACACATTTCACTCATTTCATTTACACAGTTTACACAAAAACAAACATACACGATTACTGCATGTTATACATTGATTTTATCTTCATAATACATGGAATGGCAAAAGTTTATTTTTCATGACTAGACATTTTGTGCAATGAATGTGTCTTTAGCGAACACTCGTTAATCTTTTAAAGACCAAAAATAAAAATAAAAATAAGCCAATGATACTTAAACTATATAAATACATGTAGTCGTCTGCACGTACACTGCATAGCTACACAAAAAACGAAAACAATAATACTCACATCGAGTAAAGGCGAACGGAGGGGCAATATCTGCGTCGAAGGTGATCTGGCTTGTTGTGTTTGCCGTTTCAGAAATCATGTTATAAGTAGGTATATATTTATTACAGGACACTGTGTATTCAATGGTTTCTCCATTAGATGGACAGGCTTGCGTGATGTCGCAGGTCGAGCACGTACACTTCTTCTTGTAGACATTATTTGCTAAGTAATATTCAAAAGTATTTTCTTAAAAATGTTATACTTTAAACTGCATGTATATTTCACACGGATACTTCTAAACGATACACATTTAGGGATTTTGTATTTCTGTTGGAATAAATGTTTTACAACGATCTTACAGATAGACTTAATAACTTAATATATATATATGCAAACTCGCAAATAAAGTTGGAGTTTTCTTGCGAGAGAGGAGAAAATTATAGATTTTTAAATTACCCACTCAACCAATAAACCACACATAAATCTGCAAGCCAATGAAAATATATAAATAGCTTTGAGTATGACCCAATATGAAATATCTACACGTGTGGTTTGCCACGATTGACGCATACTTACTATCTGTTCGAAATAATGCATCGTTATCTGTCCAACATGTGCTACCAATGCTACTACAATTGGTGGATCTAAGTTTCCCGTCGCTTGCAATATATAAACAAGTGGCTGTTATTGTCCATATTAGAATTTCGTCGTCATTGTTTGCATGAAGACGTGTGATAAGCGGACTGTTCGTTATTTCCGTTGGGTTTCTGTCACCTACCAATGATTATTGTGTATTATTAAAACTAATAATCTGACCCTGAATTAAACTACAAATAACAACAATTCATATGTCGAACGTATTCATATACATGAAACTGCTTTAACATTGCACTGTATTTAGCAAAACGGGTCTCTACAGAAAGCATATGACTTATGGAGGGTTTCCATTTTGAATTTGTGCATCCAGGGGTATTCACATATAACAATTAGTTATTAGCGTTACATAACATTAATGATATTTAAATCTTATATAATGCGAATTATGAAACTCAGTTATCGCTTTACTTCTAGTGTAGTATACGCTCATTCGGTTCGTTCCACCACAAATCAGGCTATTGTCGGCGATGCATGCCATATCACAGTCCGATTCAGGCATTTCGACCGCAGAAGACAGGTCGCGTCCACAGAAACACTCCTTGCCGAGCTAAACGTTAATTGCAAAGGGATGTCAACAAGCAATTCTGACTAAGTATGCTATATTAAAAACCTGTTACTGTTGATAAGGTCAATATTCATTAAAAGTGTATGAACTTTTGTTTTCCAGAAAGTTCTATGATATGTCCTCTCCAACACATGCATGTTCGTCAATGGTATTCGACAAGCAACCATTTCATCAAAGACTCGTATTGTTAGCAAACATCATTATAAATGCCATTACTATGTGTTTCATCATTGGTATTAAAGAGGCATATATACCGTGTTTCTCCTTAATATACACACTTATTTAAACGACGCATCTCCTCTATGTGTACCAATACAAATAATATATGGTTTACTTTATTTAGAAACCCATACACAATGACACGACATATTGTTCGATACAGTGTCCTCAACATCGGTATCAATAATGCGTGCGCAATTTAAGGAACGTCCGGTTATTACAGACATATAATATTTACTACCTAATCTTATTTAAGTTTTGTTTTATGCGCATCGAAAAGTATCCCGGGACAACTTCTTTTATTAAATAAAATACATATATTATATTAATTGACGTTATCTAATTACAGAAGGTACGAAATACATTTAAAGTATATGTTTGTTGTTGTGTTTTTAAATAAAGATTTTACCGTTCTAACAATTAATGTTAAACATATGAATTTAATTTTTGAAGGGCATATACAATACAATATTAAGAGACCTTAGAAACCTCTTTCTATTCCGTATGTCTATTCACACCGCTCAAAGCATCACAATTAATACTGCATGCATTATTATTTTTTAAATAAAAACTAAAAACAAAGAACACATATGCTGCTATAAATAATAATACATGAACATACTGCTATTAATTGTAAAATAATCAATACGCATCTTCTTCTAAATGAAAACAGTAATTGTATTCGCTTTTTCTTTCAAATTCACATACTGATATCTGTTCCATTGTTTATCAAACTAAATATTTAATTTTATTTGTTTTATATGCAATTTTTTATATATGTGTATTAGTCAAAATTGCAATTAACATATTGTAAATAATAAAAGAAAAATGTGCCGATTTACCAAACATCATTTATTTAACTATACAAAGTTTGCTAATTTTTTTCTAGATTTTGGTTGTGTTGCACAATGTAAAACATGTCGCAAATGGTTGGTATACAAATGTACTTTCAAATAAAACATGCTTTCATGGCTAATACTCAGCCCATGAATTTATACAGACATCACCTGCAACTGGAAGTAGTTATAAAGTGGGTATAAATGTATATTGGACTCTAATATAGTAATGTTCAACCTGCTCGATAATTGAGTACATTAACTAAAATGTATAAACTGCACATTACGGTTTACTTTCACGACGCACTCATCATGGTGTATGACCTCCATGACAAAGGTCACATGTGAGTCAACCCCGACTTATAGACACCACCCGAATTCCTACCTTCACGGCGGCATATCTATTTGTACCGCACGCAGTGATACAAGTTTCAGGCGTATTTTCCTCTCCTTTGTTGCGCCGGATGCTCAAATCATCTCCTGGATCCTCAAAACAACCCAGGTAAAGTGCACCTGGAACACAGGTGATGTTAATATCGTTGAACATTTGAGTTTTTTGCATCAACAATAACATATGTTAAGTTTGGGATATGTTAAACAACAAGCATTTATTTGACATCTGACTTAAATACATTCACCGTTATCATTATCAATAATAATAGTAATACTGTGCATCAACAATAACAGATATTTCGTTTGGGATATGTTAAAAAACAAGCTTTTATTTTACATATAACTTAAATATATTTACCAAGATCATTAATAAGACTGATAATAAGAATAAGAATAAGAATAAGAATAATAATAAGAATAATAATAATAAGAATAATACTAATAAGAATAATAATAATAATAAGAAGAAGAAGAATAAGAATAATAATAATAATAATTAAATACATAATTACTGCTACTTTTAGTAAAGCAAGTATTAGTATTATCATTATTTCAGTATTAGTGTTTTCAGTTGATATTTTAGTTATTTGTTATCTCACAGTCATTTTACTCACATTCGATGCGATGAATCAGGATTAACGCAACCACAGAGATCAGACACGGCGTGTTCATCTTGTATCCAATATGTTACCACGTTTTATATTAAACATAACAAAATAGCATTTCTGCGATTTTATTCACATTTAAGAATTGAACCTGATCAAGCAACACTGACTTTCCCTTAGAACACGAAAGATAAATTTTTTACCGAAATCAAATCACTTTTTTGGTAATGGGCTACATCGCAACATTTACTTTAACGACTGAACACAGCCAATACGTTATCACTTAAAACTCTTTATACGTTAACAATATAACCGCAATACGTAATGTCAATCAAATAACCTTGTTCGACACGCTCAACGTCAAGACTAGCTATACTGTTTTGTTTACAGCGAACGATTTTTTTATTTCTAATTAGCAAAAGAACTACAACCGTTCAATCAGATGTCACAGCTCAACGAGTTTCTTGTAATCAAAGGAAGTGACACTTTATACTAAAATCTTTTGAAAGCAAAACTTTTTCGGTTAATATTGTTTTACAGAGAACATTTTGCAATAAGCAACAGGGAAGAATAATAAACGAAATTAAGTTAATCGGGTGAACATGGTTAAGTTAAGTTGCTGATGCCTTTATCTATAAATAACATTATTTCATGTTTTAAGGTGGTCTAATTTGTGTACATTTAGTCCTTATTTCAGCAGGCGTTTCTTATATCTTTCAGTTAATGTTCGACAGTAATTTTAAATTGTATTACTATTCTTACAAACGCCGTAAGATTTAATACTATTTACTATTCTGAACTATTTGTGTGCACATATCAAGATAAACCTCCAAACAAGCAAACATTTAGTATCAATCATTTTTTATATTAATGTGTGAAAACGATTACCTTCGCCTCCCCGCACAGGAGAAGGTAATTTTGATTATTTTACGAACACCCGGGAAATCGTCTAATAACGTGATGTTGCCGTTAACTTTCAACGCAAAGGAAGAATAAAAAGCTATTTAAACGTACAGAATCAGCAAACAAACGCAATTCACTCAAGTTTATCATTTCACAAAAACACTTCATAATTGCTGACATCATCATCCAAAAGCAAATTTACGCTTCGAAGCGAGAATGGACTATATTTTCACAACCTTAAACGTGATGTTCCGGGCCGTCAAAACGTTGATAGTACTAGAATACGTTGCCACGATTTTTACGAACACTTTGGTGGTATAGCCGTCTGAATTCAGAGTCACAAAGGTGTCTACAACCATACTATTGGGCGATTTAAAATAAAAACGAGAAGTTGACTTCAATATTACGTTATGGAGACAGTAGCACCGCGATATTTATTACGTGTTTAGACATCTATAAAGATTTGAACAACTTTCAAACAAATAAATGGTATCAAACATTGAGTTGTTATTTCTTTCCGGGGGTCTGTCTGTCTGTCCATACACGAATGGACGCTTGTGAGAAAAATTGCACAATAATTCGGAATCAAGCGGCGTGTATTTCTTGTTATGAACACTTGTAAGTAATTATATACCGGATATTGTATTATCAACTTCTACAATAATGAATTTATTCATGGTTATATGTTTTCAAGGAAGAAGGGAGTATCACAGTATTATAAATCAAAATAAATTACTGATTAGACATTCCTCAAGATCAATTGTTCTCCATTTGTAAGGAAGCACTGAAAACTAATATTTATTTCTTTAAGTCACTGTAAGATTTATTTGGATTACTGAACAAAATGTCCGTCATCGTATAGGTGAAAGATATGTACAATCCTATTCGGTTTTGTTGTAACTATGTAATAAATAACCTCAGACGTCTGGAGAGCGCGAATATAAACTATTTGTGGCGTGTTCTGAAAAAACTGGGCAAAATGCTTGTGCGTAAATTGTCATCCCAGATTAGCCTGTGCAGTCCGCACAGGCTAATCAGGGACGACAATTTCCGCGTTTATGAAATTTTTGTTTAAATGATGTCTCTTCTCAGCGAAAATCCAGTTTAGGCGGAAAGTGTCGTCCCGGATTAGCCTGTGCGGACTGCACAGGCTAATCTGGGATGACACTTTACGCACAAGCATTTTGCCCAGTTTTCTCAGAACACGCCACATTTTGCAAAACTAGGCCCCTCATAAGCCGACGGCACTGTCTTTGTCTACGGCGGGCATAAGTTCATGTAACTTTTTACTCATAAAGTCTAGAAAGATATTAAGTCGCGTGTTTTTACCAACTATTAAGTTCGATATTTTACTAGTCATGAGACAGGTTTGACCAAAATTACCACAACACCTCGCCACTATCACGTTGCAAGGACATTGTTTACGATTAGCGGTATGGCACGAACGTTGATTGACTTTGTTCCTCTTATCATTTTAATCTGACAGAAACCAGTGAAGGTTGTTTTGCATGTAGGCAATATGATTGATTACATTGAACGTATGCCAATTCTGAACCATGTGAACTTACTATTACTTAACATTATACAAGTACTAATTTAAATTCAAAACTAAAGAACCATGGATGGGTATAAAAATAATAACCTATTGAGAGCTACTGCAATATTTGTAGTAGTATGATGCTGATAACACTCTTCGGCTTTTATGACTGTCGGTGATCAATATATAATGCATACGAATTAACGATTAAGATTTAGTGAACTTGGGATGTAGTTAATACTTGTTCGTTATTTCATTTCATCGTGCTGCAAAAAGTTGTTGCTCTGGTCTCCTTCCTACCATTGAGTAATTAAATGATAATTAAATTAAATGCGTTTTATTCCCTTTAACTACTGTTTGGTATTTGAGTTGCAATGCTATGAGGTTAAAGTTTATTTACACTTATATGTATCATGAATATTGCTGAGCCAAGTGTGAGGTTGAGCGCTCTTAAACCGGTTTAAACCCCTTTGTGTGTATGTTGTTTCGTATTGTGCCGTACTGTACTATTTGGGCAATTGGTCACTTGCCAAAATAAAGGAACACGAACGTGTGTATAATAGGAATGCAATACCGCTGGAGCAACTGTAGTTTCACTTCTTTATATTGTCTGTGTAGAAAGTGTTGAATAAGCAAACTACAAAGACGTTACCAGTTGAAACCCTTTTTGTTTTTAAAATGAAATGAGGTCCCAGCTCTCAAACTCAACTAATCTCTTCAGACCTCTGGTATTTGGGACGAACTTTGAATCATAGCTGCAATGCCTAGCCATTAATATTGTTTCTGTAATACACCTTGTGGTTGTGTGATCTTATGTTGTGGGAAAGAACATAAATGTGTCGTGTTCTGAGAAAACTGGGCAAAATGCATGTGCGTAAAGTGTCATCCCAGATCAGCCTGTGCAGCCCGCACA
Organism: Dreissena rostriformis; assembly: GCA_007657795.1. Taxonomy (NCBI): domain Eukaryota; kingdom Metazoa; phylum Mollusca; class Bivalvia; order Myida; family Dreissenidae; genus Dreissena; species Dreissena rostriformis. The sequence goes on along the minus strand of VMBQ01006590.1, from coordinate 1,469 downwards.
GGCTAATCAGGGACGACGCTTTCCGCCTAAACTGGATTTTCGCTAAGAAGAGACATCATTTAAACGAAAAATTCCATTAAAGCGTAAATTGTCGTCCCTGATTAGCCTGTGCGGACTGCACAGGCTAATCTGGGATGACACTTTACGCTCAAGCATTATGCCCAGTTTTCTCAGAACACGACACAAATCACAGTATCTTGAGTGAACCTCACACGTCCGATATAGTGACCAACTACCAAACTCACATGCCAAGAATCAAACCCGGTTTGAATTATTAAGAAGCGATTTTACTTATACTGCAATGGCTGAAAGGCAAAATCTGCTGGTCTTGAAAAAGAGGATATGACTATGCTTATTCAATCGCGACCATTCGCGTAATACCACAAACACTGAATATGCAAATTGTTTCATGCCGAAACCGATTTCAATGTATATCGGAACTCTCAACGAAGGAATGAAAAGACGAGTATAATTCAAATAACATATGATCGCATAGACTTAAAAATCATGCTGAAAAAAAATAAGATATAGTATTATGTCAAGGAAGTTCTGTTACATGACTAAATGTTATTACATCCACCAGAGGAACACACTCGCACTGTCTGCCAAATAGTCTTCAATCTTGGGGGCTAATGTTGAATACAATAATGTCGCAATCTTTAGTGTTATCCGATACGTCAATAAAGGGTTGTCCGTGGTCTTTCAATAAAGGGTTTAACACACCATTAGCTTTGTACAAATTACATTGTTAAAATTTAGAAAGGGTTTAACACACCATTAGCTTCGTACAATTAACATGGTTTTCACACATTGTATGGCCATTTAAAAGTAAAATATAGTATAAGTATCGGTGCAGATTTAGTCAATTGAACATTCAATGCTATATCGCTACATATGTAGGAAAGACCGTATGAGGATATCCTCTAATCTTTAGTCATAAATAACATTTTTGTTATTCACTTTGTCAAAAGACTTTTCGCATATTGAAAAGGATTTAAAGTAAGATAAGTGCAAATGTCAATACCAAGTTAAATTTAAACCTATTTTGTTGAGCTCGATTGCATCGAAAGCGAAACGCTAAGTGAGAAAGGACATGTCTGACCTTGAACTGTTTACGTACTTACGTGAATATTGGACTCGTCTTGTTAATTTTGATAGAGGGTTAACCTTATTAATTATAAGTCAATTCGTTAACATGTAAAAGCCTTACCCGAATATAACAAGAATTTTCGTTTAAAACCTGGTTAAAGATTAAAAAGCCAATCGAGTTTTTGTTTACTTTAGGTAATTTTAAATGAAAAATTGCACGAGTTCAAAACGATGCGTTTCATTATATTATGTATAAACAATATTTGCATTTGTTTGAAAACAGACTGAAAGGGCATATTCTTCGCAAGATTATAACTTGAGCATTAATGGAAGCAGTTTTATTATATGTGGCGTGTTCTGAGAAAACTGGGCAAAATGCT